>CM060400.1:106958424-107007594 GCA_030545235.1 Helianthus tuberosus | reverse complement strand
GATTCATAAAGGATTTTTCTAAGATTGCACAGCCTCTCACCTCACTGACGCAGAAGGGCGTTGTTTATCGCTGGGGAAACGCACAGGAGTTGGCATTTCAGCACCTAAAGGATAGACTTTGCAGCGCACCTATCCTTTCCTTGCCGAAGGGCACAGACGACTTTGTGGTTTACTGCGACGCATCAATTCAAGGTCTTGGTTGCGTGTTGATGCAACGAGACAAAGTTATAGCCTACGCCTCACGCCAGCTTAAGGTTCACGAAAAGAACTACACTACGCACGATTTAGAGCTGGGAGCTGTTGTTTTTGCACTTAAGTTATGGCGGCATTACCTGTATGGTACCAAGTGCGCCATCTACACCGACCACAGGAGCCTCGAGCATATCTTCAAGCAGAAGGAACTGAATATGCGGCAACGACGATGGGTCGAGCTACTAAATGACTACGAGTGCTCAATCAGGTATCACCCGGGCAAGGCCAATGTTGTGGCTGACGCCCTCAGTCGGAAGGACACTGCGCCTAAGCGCGTGCGAGCTTTACAACTCACGATCCACTCTAGTCTCCCTTCCCAAATACGAGCTGCTCAGATAGAGGCACTGAAACCAGAAAACGTCAGGGCTGAAGCCCTACGCGGATCAAGGCAACGATTAGAACAAAAGGAAGACGGTGCTTACTACGTAACGGGACGCATTTGGGTCCCACTCTATGGCAACCTACGAGAGCTTGTGATGGATGAAGCACACAAGTCTCGCTACTCGGTGCATCCTGGTTCGGATAAAATGTACCACGATATCAAAGCTACGTACTGGTGGCCTAGCATGAAGGCCCACATAGCAGCTTACGTCAGCAAGTGTTTGACTTGTGCAAGAGTCAAGTCTGAATACCAGAAACCCTCAGGCCTACTCCAACAACCAGAGATACCACAATGGAAATGGGAGCAGATTTCCATGGATTTTGTCACTGGCCTACCTAGATCCCAGTGCGGGAATGATACTATTTGGGTGATCGTGGATCGACTCACAAAGTCTGCACACTTCCTGGCTATCAAGGAAACGGATAAATTCTCCACTCTCGCAGAAATATACCTCAAGGAAGTTGTTTCGAGGCACGGGGTGCCCACCTCTATTATCTCAGATCGAGATGCACGTTTTACTTCAGAGCTGTGGCAAGCAATGCACAAATCCTTCGGCTCACGATTAGACATGAGCACAGCGTATCACCCCCAGACGGACGGACAGTCCAAGCGCACTATTCAAACCTTAGAAGACATGCTTCGTGCATGTGTAATCGACTTTGGCAACCGCTGGGAAAAGCATCTGCCACTTGTGGAATTCTCGTACAATAACAGCTACCACACCAGCATTAAAGCTGCTCCATTTGAGGCATTGTACGGACGTAAATGCCGGTCACCTCTTTGCTGGGCAGAGGTGGGAGATAGTCAGATCACTGGCCCAGAACATGTGGTAGACACAACCGAACAGATTGCTCAAATACGAAAACGCATGGCGGCAGCTCGCGACCGTCAGAAAGTTTACGCCGACATGGGCAGGAAACCGCTTGAGCTCCAGGTCGGGGAGCGGGTACTACTCAAAGTTTCACCCTGGAAGGGTGTGGTTCGTTTTGGTAAACGCGGCAAACTTAACCCACGATACGTTGGACCCTTCGAAGTCACTGAGAAAATAGGCAGGGTGGCCTACAGACTCAACTTACCAGCGGAACTCGGTGCAGTTCACAACGTTTTTCACGTGTCGAATCTGAAGAAGTGTCCGTCAGATGAGACCCACGTAGTTCCTCTGAAGGAACTCACTATTGACGAACAGTTACGATTCGTCGAGGAACCAGTCGAAATCACGGACCAGGATGTTAAG
Organism: Helianthus tuberosus; assembly: GCA_030545235.1. Lineage (NCBI taxonomy): Eukaryota > Viridiplantae > Streptophyta > Magnoliopsida > Asterales > Asteraceae > Helianthus > Helianthus tuberosus. Next base: position 107,005,726 of record CM060400.1, on the reverse strand, counting down.
GTCCTCAAGAGCACCAGAATACCACTCGTTCGAGTTCGTTGGAACTCACGTCGCGGCCCGGAGTTCACCTGGGAGCGCGAAGATCAGATGAAACAAAAGTATCCCCAACTGTTCGCAAACAGTACAACCACTACTGAGGCCGAAGCTACGGAATTTCGGGACGAAATTCCAGATCAACGGGGGGTGGATGTGACACCCCAGGAAAACCATACAACTTAACTAGCTTCCTCAGTGAGTGCCTACCAAATTTCGGGACGAAATTTCTTTCAACTTGGGGATGATGTGACAACTCAAAATTTAGAACCTTTCTTGTACCCCGATGTAACATGAACGTGTGACTAGTTATCTTGTGTGATTAATGATAAGCGAACCTTTATGTGACTACGTGTTATATTTATGTGTCGTGCTTGTACGTATGTGTATATTTATATGAACCGAGACAACAAGGACCCGACTCGAGACCATGCGGTCTCGAGTGAACAGTGTAACACATGGGCCGGTTGGGCCGTGCACCTCATCCGAAACCCATTAGGGTGCACCACTTGAAGCTAGTATATATGTTATGCACCTAGCCATCTTTGCCATTTTCTTGGACAACACACACACTCCCCTACTCTCTCTCTAGAAACCATCAAACCCTAAGTCTCAACATCACCTCTCCTCCCATCCTTCTCTCGGATCCAACCGGTAACACAAGAGCTCTCGGATTCAAGCTTAAAGTCTCCCTTGAAAACTTAACCGGTTAGTGATTTATGTTATGTGCTATATTCGGTTGAGAATGGTGTGCAATATTTCGATTTATAGTCATGTGTGATGAAGATACTTGGTAATGTGTTTGCTAGTTAAATTTTTATGCATGATTAAGGTGTTTAATCGGTTTGATGTGTTCTTGTCGCTATTGATACATGCTTGGTTCCAAATGCATAAAATGAACAAATATCATCTTTTGTGGAAAGCATGAATGTTGAATGATAAATGTTTTGCTAAGATAAGATTGAATGATAAGAATGATAGTTAGAAGATTTGCTATGATCATCCGATTTATGAAGATACGAAACAAATGTTTTGCTTGATGATCTTGGTATCTAGTCTAGGTGTTATGATGCTTGTCCGAAAATGCAAAAGTTTATGAACATATGTTGAATGAAGATATGAATATTTGAATAAGTGTTGAATGTGTTTTGAACATGATATGAACATGACTTGAACATGTGAAGAACTTGTTGAATATGATATGAAGATACCTTGAATATTTGAATATTGATATGTTTGATCCATTTTTAGTAAATTGCTAGACAAGAAACATGTTTAAGGATTGTGGTTGGATAGTACATTGTGTCATGAAATGAAATTTCCATTGGATAGTACAACTGTGCAGAATCAGCAATTGTTGGGGGTCGAGACCCCTGGTCTCGACTCGAGGCCACCAAATGCCAACCCGAGATCCCTGGTTTCGACACTAGTTGCGAGTCGAGAGCCTACAGTCTCGACTCGAGACCACACTTGATCAACACCCAAACACCTCGACTCGAGACCATACTTACGAGTCCGGTTGCGACTCGAGACCAACACATGCATGACCCGAGACCTCATCGGTTGCGGCTCGGAACCTGTAAGCCATAACCCGAGACCGCACAGTCTCGACTAGAGACCGCACAGTCTCGACTCGAGACTACATGCATGTACACGCTGATTTAAACTTGCACACTATTACGGGCCTAAGTAATTGGGCCGAGCGTATGGGCCTTATGTGTTACTGTTGAATGTGAATGTTGTTTGGGCTGCCATGAATGATACTTGAATGCAATGTGCTAGAAACATGCGTGTACTACTCGAATACGAACCTGATTTGTATGATACAACTATGATAGGACGTGAGTGACCACAATATTGCTTGTTTGACTTTTCTGTGTATCTGCCGAGCAAACCAAGGTGAGTTCACACCCTCTACAAAGCATGGGATTCCCAGGGGTCGGGAATTGGGGTTAAGGAACATGGGTTCCTCGTCCTCCTTGGGTAGGACAGCAATGGTTCAGGAATGTAATTCCTCGTCCTCACGGACAGATAACTCGTACTAGACCAAAACTCTATCATGAAGTCCCTCATTTTTGTATCGACTTAATCGCCGGGCCAATGGCGAGCGGGTCATTAGTTAGATAGCGCTATTTAGGTCTGACAAACCTCACACCGTGCCGCAGAGGACGGGCGTGAACTAATGGATCTGGGGCACGTCAATGATGATAGACATTGACAGTTTCAGGGCACTTAAACATGACTACAGTCAGCAGTCGATATGGTAACGAGTCTAGTGTATACATGGGGTAGCCCCCACGGCCGAAATGCCAGATAACTAACACGGGGTAGCCCCCACGGCTGGATTGCCAGAGTAACCGGGAATAAACAAGTCACGTTTTTTAACTATGGGGTAACCCCCACGGCAGGATGCCAGATAAAGGAAACTGTTTTTGAATCAACATAAAACGAACACCCAACCGTGAACTCACTTAACTTGTTGTTGACTCGTTACTACATGCTTTGCAGGTCAATAGGTGCTTAGCTGGAGCTTGCATGGAAGAGAGTCGTTGTGGGACATGGACGGCTGTGTGCCATGTTAAACTTTGAAACAATTAAACTTATGTTTTGATTTAAGACTTATGCTTCCGCTTGCAACTTAATTATGTTTTGTTTGAATACCAATTGTATTGGTTAAACTTTTATACCTTTTAACTCGCATGTTCAATATGATTGGTGGCTGGATCCTGGTCAGTCACGCCCCCAAGCGGTAGTACTCCGCAGGTGGATTTTGGGGGTGTGACAGAGTCGATCATCATCTTTCTTTGGTTCTTCCTTCTTGGAAGGTGGCTTCGAATGCGGTGTAGATAGGGTCCTACTTCGAGTCCCACTATATTCTTCATACTGCCGCTCTAAGGCCTTTGTAACAGCGTCGTCTACTAACGCTTTCAGTTCAGCACCCGTTATATTAATTCGGGCATTGTCATTATTCTCCCTTGGGTGACTATTAATTTCATCCGAGTCAGCCATTTTAATTTAAACTGTTACATAAGACAATAACAATAGTTTATTTGGGAGTTTATCATAGAATTGTCTTTTATGGCAATTCATTAACCATGGTATACATAGACCATATTTGGTTAATTTGTTAATCATATTTATTTAGGATTTTTATTAAAATTTATCCTAATCATAAAACAATAACAGTTCTATTAGTGGCACAAAAGGCCTAGTCACAAGGACATTTTAAATTATAAGCTATGATTTCAGAGAATCACGGCTTTTAGGTTTTGAACATAGTTCTTTACCTTTTTCGGATAGGGAGTCATAGCTATCACTGTCTTTTGGCTCATGTAGAAATGAGCAAGGCCCGTAGGCACTACATTACCAATGTATGGTCAAAATATGATCATCTTAATTGATGATTTAAACCCATGATTCAGAGATCATTAAGTTGGGTTAGGAATCTTTTGAAGAATTCCTTATATAAGAATGACGTGTGTGATTTTAACGAATCACGTCTGCTAGGAGTGTTAACATATTTTTAGATGTTAACAGGGATCCGAATCTTTTAAACAGGTCTTACCATCTTGGCCAGGTCTTTATAATGACACTCAGGCTAGGTTTCACTCTTAAGATTCTTATTCAATATTTAATAGGCAGATTATTATTAAAAGGAATGATTTTGATTTAGTTATTTCATGTAATATATTTATGCATAAAATGGCAAAAATGAAATTTATAAATTAAACATTCCATTAATTATTAATAGATTACACATTGCCCTAAACAAGACTTTTTAGACAAACAAGTTACCCACGCAGGGGTCAAGCAACATACTAGTCCACGCAGGGACTTAAACAAACATCATACCCTCGCAGGGGTTAACAGAAAGATAGGCCAACGCAGGGGTCAAAACAAACAAATATACCCACACAGGGGTCAATACAGCAAGACAAGCCCACGCAGGGGCTCAACTGATACAAGGAAATTACAACAACAGTGGAAGGATTCAATGGTCCTTCTTGCTCTTCCCTTTTATTAGGCTTGTCAATCCTTGGAAGAAACTTTGTCGCTCCCTGCGGTCTCTGTGAAAGTCTCGCTCGACTTGGTCCAACCTCTGCAGAATTTCTTCACGCTCTGGTGGGGAGAACCTTGGCGGCTACGATTGTTGCCGAATTATAGGTCTAGTAGGTATTTGGTACCCATGAGTTGGGTACCCTACTCTCCAAGGAGCTCCATATGGTCCTTCCGGGTGAAGGGCATTGTAATTGGTCGCTACCATATATGGGTCGGCTTCAGCGTAACCATAGTTGGTGTGGGCCGGCTGCTCAAACGGGTTGTACACCATCGAACCCATGTATGCTGGAATCGGGTTATCAAAACCCATCGGTGGTGGTTGCGGTGCAACTGGGTTCGAAGGTCCACCCATTTGTGGATCTTCTTGAAATGGCGGATAATGACTGCCACTTGATTGTCGAGGAGAGCTAAAATGAAAGTCCCCTCCTCGTGCAGACATACGTGCTCCTGTTCTCCTACGCCTCGGCGGTTGCGGAGGTGCTGGCTGAACATGTGGCGGTGGAGGCGGTGGCGTGACTGCCACAAATCGTGAATCCCCAGAGGGATCCTGCTGCTGCTGGTGAGGCGACGAATGGTGCGAGGGTGTAAAATGCCACTCGAACTGGTTAAATCGTGTCTGGTAACTGTCCGGAACACGGTAGGGTGATCCATGAAAAGACGAACCATCTGAGACCTCGATAGGATGGTTCGGAGTTCCGGTTGCGGGCTCGACGGGATCGGTGTCCTCGTCCATATCCTCTGCATGATCGCCGGAGTAATGGTCATCTGGCCCCAATGGGTTAAAACCCACTGGTTCTGGTATGTAGTTTGCCGGGTTAAACCGGCCCCCAAAAAACAGGTGTAACATCACCAAAAGAATGGTGCGATAGGGATCGCTGTAGAGGTATGTAAGAAGGTTGAGGGTTATCGGGCTCATTTTCCGAATGTGGCCCATAAGAGTTATGAACGGGAGGTGTCGAACTGTGTGAAACAGATCGTCTTGCAGGTTCAAAAAGGTTCCTCCGGTTTTCTCGTGGGTCAGCACTCGCGGTGGCGGAAGGAGCTCGCATGTGCGAAGTCCCGGCCTCGTGGTCATTGGGGGCGGTGATTGGCCCCTTGCCTCGTCCTCTTCGTCGAAAGAATCTTGGCGGCATATTTAATCCTGTCAATACAACATAAGATAACGACAAGAATATATAAAATAAAGGTCAAAACAAAATCAAACAAAGTAGAATTTGTCCTATGTTATTTGTCTAGACTCGAAAGTTTAGGAATGTGCAATTGTGTTATTGAGATTAAACACAAAAGGCTAGTGTTTAATTCACTAAATGTTGGCTCTGATACCAACCTGTCACACCTCGAATTCCACGTGTCACCGGTGGGCCCTGTGGGGAGTATTGTGACGTGGTTGGCAACATAATAGTCAAACAACACAATATTTGAAATGCACAGCGGAAGCAAATGTAAGATATATTTCAACTGAATAAATATTGTAATATCATGTATCACAAACAGTCGAAAGTTTATCCACAGAAGGATCAAAAATAACTAGGAAACAGTAGTTCAACAGACGATAGGCATCTTAAGCTTGCGAGACTCTTTATTGATGCTAAGGAGAAAATTCCAGCCAATTACAAATAGTACCTGCATTTAATCTTTTTGGGAAAATACGTCAGTTTACACTGGTAAATACAATCAACTGACTCATTTTAAAAATGATTAAAAATTGATTTGGATGCACATGGCATAAAGATTTTATAACTTGGGATAATTATTTAAATATATAAACTTGTAAAAGAATTACATGTTCCTTATGCGTTCAGTAGCCCGGATCGTGTCGGGTTAAAGATCAATAGACACACCACATAATCTATTTATGCACTGACGAGTGTACGCCTACACTCGCGCTTAGGTCGTGGCCATTTTGTAAAATGATGCCAAGGATATCCAGGACATGGTCATTAACACCCCAAAGGCTTTAAGCAAACAAAACAATTTAAACGGGCCGATTAAAATTCAATTAACCACCATACGATGGAAGATTTAATGCCCGACCAAGCGGTATTTTATATACCGTACCCCAAACCCGTATAGGGAAAATAAGTTAAAAGTATTTACCTTTGCAAGTATAATTCACAAACAACAAATGCAAGTAGCTTTTACTGGTCCTCCTATTCTGGAACGAAGGTTTATAATAACCTATTAGAATCCTAACGGGTCTTTAGTTAAGCTTAAGCTTAGACCGGTTAAATTTACGGTTCAAACGCACGATTAGGCGAAGACCGTAATAGAATGTGATTTAGACACGACAAGATTGAAGACTTGTCTTATATGGGTAATCTAGGCACATTCTGAATTTTGGGGTAAAACCGATAAGGTTTGACCCGTTTCGGCTAATTTATGCAAACTAGTTACATAAACCGAACCAAACGTGTAATAAGCGTAACAGGTAGTCACAAGGGTCCTAACCAGGTTTCCTAAGTTAATATGCCTCAAATATGTTGTGATATCAGTAGGATACCTTCCATTATTCCCAAAACGAATTTAAACACAACTATGCCCAAAACGCAGATATGAGATCAATGATGGAATCAAAAGCATCGGTGGTGCCGGGTTTTGAGAGAAGACCCAGAAGATTGTGAGAAGGTTTATGTGGAATTTCAGTTGGGCCTTCTGAGAGGCTTCTTTTGAAGATGATTTGGAAATGGGTTTTACAGATGACTTCGATTTTGTCATTTTGGAGATGATGATCGAAGAAGATTGTGAAGAAATTTGAGAAAAACTGCTTTGAGAAGAGAATTTTTAAGAATTCAATTCGACAGTAAAACCCTGTTTGGATGTTGAATGGGGGTTTTATAGGGAAAAAGTGAATGTTGACGTGGCAGCGGTTACAAAAGGTCTGACCACTATGTACTGCCCACATGCCAGCCCCTGATGAAATGAAGGACAATACTTTTATGAAAATTACTGATGAAGGCAGTGGTTACAACGGTAACAAATGGAAGCAGTGGATGATTTTCACTATCAGTAGATAGCACATCAGTGGATAAAACACTGATTTTGAGCATCAGTGCTTATCAAGGAAATGAGAGAACAGGGGATGGCTTTCAGCAGTGAACAGACTTTGAAGTAGAGCAGACTTTTGAACAAACAGTGGTTATGGCAGACTTTTAAGGATTTTAATGAAAACTTCATTTTTAGCTATTTTTAAGGTTGAGTTTTTGATTTTCTGAAAACATTTTAATGCTTTTATTCATAGAAAAACAAGATTTTGCTTGTTATTCCATGTTTAGCATGCCAATCCTAGAGACCAAGCTTTCAAAGGTGGATGTATCTAATGCTTTTGTTAGCACATCTGCCAGTTGGTCTTTAGTTGGAACATGATGCAGAGAAATCAAACCTTTTTCATAGCAATCCCTCACAAAGTGATGTCTGATGTCGATGTGTTTGGTGGATGAGTGAGAAACTGGATTTTTGATGATATTTTCTGCTACCTGACTATCCAACATGAGTGGTGTTTTTAAGGAAGTGATACCAAAATCCAATAACTGATTTTGAAGCCACAGGAGTTGGGCTGTACAGCTTGCAGCAGCAATGTATTCAGCTTCAGCAGTGGATGTTGAAACAGCTGCTTGCTTTTTGCTTTGCCATGAAACTAAGCAATCACCTAGAAACTGGCACCCTCCTGATATGGACTTTCTTGTGCTGTTACATCCAGCAAAGTCACTGTCTGAAAATCCTGAAAGCTTGATATTCCCATTAGGTGGATACCAGATACCAAGTGTGGGAGCACTTTTTATGTATCTGAATATCCTTTTTTACAGCAATAAGGTTGGATTTTCTAGGGGCTGATTGACTTCTTGCACAAACACATGTTGCAAACATGATGTCTGGCCTAGATGCAGTTAGGTACAAAAGAGACCCAATCATGCTTCTATATAGAGTTTGGTCAATCAGCTCATCCTTTTCATCAGACATGACAAGTTTATTTGTTGCCATGGGTGTGCTACATGGTTTACAATCATTCATATCAAATTTGTTTAAAAGTTCTTTAGCATATTTGCTTTGATGAATGAAAGTTCCATTTTGCATTTGCTGAACTTGGAGGCCAAGAAAGCATTGCAGCTCACCCATTGCACTCATTTCAACCTCAGCTGTCATGAGTTCCCTAAACTCTTCACACATTTTATTACATGTGCTTCCAAAAATAATGTCATCCACATAAATTTGGACAATCATTAAATCCTTTCCTCTCCATTTTAGAAACAGTGTTTTATCAATGGTACCTCTTTTGAAACCATTTGAGAGTAGAAATGTGGAAAGAGTTTCATACCAGGCCCTAGGTGCTTGTTTTAGGCCATACAAGGCTTTGTTTAACTTGTAGACATGGTCAGGATAAAATGGATCCTCAAAACCTGGAGGTTGACAAACATACACCTCTTCTTGAATTGTACCATAGAGGAAAGCACTTTTGATATCCATCTGAAACACCTTCATGTTGTGGTTGACAGCAAAGGCCAGGAACAGTCTTATAGCTTCCAATCTTGCTACATGGGCGAATGTTTCATCATAATCAATCCCCTCTTCCTGTCTATTGTCAGTGGTACAAGCTCCCATACTTGTTGTCTTTTGAACTGTTGGAGCTCTTCTTGCATGGCTTCTACCCAGCTGTTGTTGTCACACCCCAACCGATGGCGGAAACATCGGGATGAGACGAAGTGTGTATAGATTGCAAGAGACTTCATAACACTATGTGACAATATTTAATTAAATTCAAATTTCATTGCAAGTGCTAAATTGTCATACAACATTTAAAATAGAAATAACAACATTGTTCAAATTTCAATCATAACATCAAAAGATAAATAGATTAAAGGTGTGTATCTAGTCCACCCTATACTTGTTTCATCATTCATCCATACTTCAATAATCAACCTGCAACATGTATTAAAATAGAGTTTCAATGCAAAAGCAATGGCGAGTATACAAGTTTGTTTACATAGCATAATAGAATAAAAACTCAAATCCAACATGATTCATAATATGTGATTACTAGTATGTAATTTTGGCGTACAATATGATCAAACCCTAGAATACAACGCATAAAATAGCCTAATCCCAATAGTTTAGCGGGGTGGTAACTTAACAATACCCAATAGAATAGCGGGCGGGGCGTTAATCCTATAGCGCTATAATTGTTAAGGTGGGCGAGCAAAGTTAATTAGAATATAACGTTCCAAATCGTTCATAGATCATACAAGAATAACAAGTAATTCACATTAGTTTCATGCTTGATCAAGGATTGAGTATGTTTAGTTTAGTTTAAAAGTTGTTTGCATAGTTATACATGTTGCATCCCAAAGTGTAAAGGGGAAAAAGGGATCGAGTATACTCACGGTGGTTGCAAGCTCTCCTACTTGGAATTCCCGCGAGTGAGTTGTTGGAGTGGATTAAGTTGGAGCACCTAGTCCTTCTACACGAGGAAACATAGGTGTGAGTTTGGCGTTCAACGGAAGATTATAAATTTGGAGTTTAACATAACATAAAGTATGATATTAAAAATAATCATCTTCAACTTATAACTCTTATATGACACTATGTACCACTAGGGTTATATTGTATTTCATGGGTAGTACACCCATTAGAATCATATCGAGATTTTAGGCTTTAGATGATATCCTACTACTTTAACATATAAACACAAGTTTAACATTAAAGGTTCGAATGGGTGTATATATATTTAGGTTAAGTATTACGTATTATTTAGTCCAATAATTCATGTAGGAGGTAGAAGATTAGGATCTTCATTTAGGCACCTCGAGTTATCATGGATGTCATGTATGGGGTAGGAAGACAAGCTTCCATTTAGGAACCCCTTGAACGTTCACCACTTCACTTGATGTAAAGACAACCAAGGAGGGTCAAGAACTAGGTTTAATACAAGTATGTAAATAATCTAAACTAAGAGAAATCATCAAATCATGTGAGGATTTTATGTTGGAGCAACCCAAGTTGTTCCCCAATCACTCTACATCAAGATCTAAGCTTGAACATGACTTGTGGGTAAAATACCCTAATCAAAACAGAAAGTTATGAGGTTTAATCCTCTGATTTCAAGTGTCTCAACCTTGTTTTTAAGCTTAACCAACCATAAGAGAGGTTGTAAGCATTAGGACATAGGTGTGAGATGTGTTAGACACAAGTTGGATAAGTTTAAACAAGCTTTTGAAGAACTTAGAACAAAACAGAAAGTTTATGGACAATTTCGGAGCAATTCCAGGTCTGATTTCTCCAAGGAGAAGTCAAGGAATCGAACCCCATGATTATCCAAGCAAGTAGGAAGAAGAATCAAGTAATTTCGTTGAGAAATGAGCAAGTTATACTCACTATAGTGCAAGAGTATGAATCTGTCCGAAAATGCAGATTTGCAACTGATTTGAGAGTGAATTTGTGAGTTGTAGAGAGTTGTGAAAGTGTAAAAATGCTTGGAAGAGGTGTGTATTTATAGTGGAAGAGGTTAGGGATGATTGGAGGTAATTAGAGGTGGATTAAAGGTGATTGGGGAGTGTTAGAACTTAGGATTTCGTGCAAATTCGCGTCAAAACGCAGCTGATTGTGTTTTCTGCAGACCAGAGGTCCATGCGGGCCGCGTAAAGGTTCAGGGTGACCTTATGCGGGCCGCCTCAGCTTAAGGTTCCGGATTCAAGTTTCATTTATTACAATTCAGCCCCTAGAGTTGTTATTTTGATGTTTTTAGGTCATTTAGGGACTATATTTGCCACAAAAGCATAGTTTGAGATAAATTCAAGTATAAGAAGTATAAAACAATTATAATTAAGCGTATGAGTATCAAAATCAAGTGTCGTTCATGTTCAAAACACGTTTTATGCATAAGTTTAGATTAATTACAAGTTTAGCACATAGTTTCCAAGAAGAATGATTAAACACCAATTGATTCACCAATTCGAACATACGAGCATACATAACGTGTGTATAACATATTTGAAACAAAATACGAGTTTCATTAATGATCCAAGTCTCGGATTTTACAACGATTACAAAGAAAGAACGATCACAAGAATACAAAGTTTCCAAAAATAGGAATACGAACAAAACTTTCTATAAATGGAAAGTACGAAAGAGCCGGGCATTACAGTTGTCTTTTAGTGCCTCTTGGTACTTGACTGGCTGATGTAGTGATAGAAAACCAGCAAAAAGACAAATGTTTTGGGTTTGGCTTCTTGTGAGCACCCATTCATTTATGTTGCCAATGATTTGATCAGGTGGATGAGATCTCAAGAAGATTAAATCTCCTTGGTATGGTATGATGGCATTTGTTGGTGAAGGCTGCAAATGTGTATCATCTGAGCTAACCACTGCTGGTGGCTTTGATGATCCAACAATGGCTTCAAAAGGTGGTGGAATAGGAGGTAATGGAGTGGACACATGCTGACTTTGATCCACTGTTTGTGGACTTTTATCAGCAGTGCTTGATGATGTGGAAGCAGTGGTTAAGGGGCTACTTTGGTCAACAACTGTTGAGGTAGCAGTGGTTGAGCTTTGACAGCTGTTTTGAACATCTGCTGCTCTTCCCATTTTGACAGACCTTTGAGGGATGATGATTTCATACCCATAGTCTGGTGTTGAATCCTCTGATGGACCTGCACTGTTAGTCTTGACAACAGTATTTTCAAAAGTGAATTTTTCAAGATCAAACAAATCTGCAGGATTTGCTGGGATTTTTATTGATGAAAGTTCATTGAACTTTACATTCAAGGTCTCCTCCACTGCTTTGGTCCGTGTATTAAACACTTTGTAGGCCTTGGCAGTGGTTGAGTATCCCAGATGATAACCACAATCTACTTTGGCTGCAAATTTTGAGATGGAATCCTTTAAATTCAAAATAAAGCATGGGCAGCCAAATACTTTGAAGTATGAAATCAGTGGTTTGATTTTATACAGAATTTCATAAGCAGTCTTTTTGTGCCTGGGGTTTATTAAAACTCTGTTTTGGACATAGCAAGCAGTGTTTACTGCCTCTACCCAAAAAGTTAGTGGCAAACCTGAATCAGCAAGCATGGTTCTGGCAGCCTCAATCAAAGTTCTGTTCTTTCTTTCAACTACCCCATTTTGTTCTGGTGTTCTAGGGATGTTGTACTGCCTTACAATCCCTTTCTTCATACAAAAGGCATCCAACTCCTTATTTTTGAATTTTGTGCCATTGTCACTCCTGAAGACTTTTACTGGTAGGTCAAATTGCTTTTCAACCTGTGTCACAATGTCTTGCAAAATGCCTGCAGTCTCATCTTTTGAGTGTAAAAAGAAAGTCCATGTAAACCTAGAGAAGTCATCAATAATAACTAGACAATATCTCTTTTTCTTGAGACTCATGACTTGGACTGGGCCAAACAAATCCATGTGCAGCATTTGCAAACACTGGGTTGTTTTGGACTCTTCAATGGACTTAAAGGAGCTTTTATGATGTTTTCCTTTTAAACAGGAAACACAATGCTCAGGACATGAAAACAATTTTTGAGGTAAGCCTCTTACCAAGCCATTTTTTGAAATTTCAGTGATTGTCTTGAGATTTGTGTGTCCCAATCTTCTGTGCCAAAGTTCTGTCTCTTTATTAGAGGCAGCTGAAAACAGACAGGCATCAGTTCTGGGATACTCTTTTGACATATCAACAACATAAACATTGCCACTTCTTTGAGCAACAAGTTTTGTTTTTCCAGTTTTTATTATTGCTTCAATCTTTTCAACCATTTATGGTCCAACAATCCTACAACACTCCTTTGTGAAGAATGACCCATACCCCTTATCACTCATTTGTGAAACACTCAGGAGGTTGAATTTCAGATTGTCTATCAGATTGACATTTTCAAATTTTACATTTCTAGACTGTACTGTACCAGACCCTAGAACTTTCCCTTTACTATTATTCCCAAAGGATATATCACCCCCTCCATGGATTTTGAAGTCTTTGAGGAGGGCTTTACATCCTGTCATGTGCCTGGAGCCTCCACTATCTATATACCAAAGGCTATCTAAGCATGCAGAAGCTCCCTGCACATGAAGTAAAGGATTAGTTCATTAAGGTCTCCAAAGCCAATAAGGATTTGGATGGAGTCTCAACAGTGTCTGTGATGAGTTCAGATGCATGGGCAGTGATTAGATCAGGTGTTTGGTTCTTTTTGGCACATATTTTCTCTAACCACTGTTGGGGGTCTTGTCCAATCATCTGTTGGTACCCAAAGGGATTCCGGTTCACTCTTGGTTTTGAGGGCCTTTTGTAGGCCTCATAAACGTGTGGAACCCTAGGGTATGGTGGTTGTCCCTTACCTCTTCTATATTGATTGGCAGGGGGTGCATCAATAACCTGAACATCTCTTTTAATAGATGTTTGGTTCAGCTGTTTTGTGACAGCTGTTTGGAGTGGCACAAACAATGGTTGATTCTTGGTGAATTTGACAGATGATGTTGATGGACTCAAGGATGTTTTTGCAATGTACTCATTCTTTTTTACATCAAAGTTCTTGAGATACACACATTCTTGAGTTTTCTGGTTTGGTTTACCACAGATGGTGCAGCTTTCAGCAGGTACAATAATACTTGTTCTGTTTAAATCATATGCTTTTAAATGGAAACAGTCTTTTGTTAGATGATTCCTTTTTTCACAAAATTTACAAAACAGGTTTTTGATTTTTTTCTCTCTTCTTTCTCTTTTCAGACTCCTTTGCAGCAGAGTTTTTAACCTCTGTTGGGATGTCCTTAAGAGGAATGACTTTTGCTTTTGGAGCTTTAACACCATCAGTGGTTGTGAAATCCATGGGTTTAAAATTTTCAAGAATGTCACACTCATCAGACCATGTGGGTTTAAATTGGTATTTCTCAATTTCCTCAAAAGTAGAGGATCCCACTGGTCTCTCAAGTGTGATTTTGTTACCAAGTTTATCAGTGATTTTCACTTCTTGGCCACTCTTGTTTGTTGGGATGAATTCAGTGGATTCATCAGTGGTTTGAACAGATTTTTCAAAAGCAGTGTTTTCAACTTCATCATGTTTTCTAAAACCAATTCCAAATTTCACATTACTTTTGATCTGTTTTTCCAACAAGAGTTCATAGCCTTTGCATGATTCCACCGATTTCTCACATGTAACTTGGGTGGACTCCAACTCCTTTTTGCAAACATGATATTTTTCTATCATGGTTTGAAGTTGGGTCTTGGTTATGCTCTGCTCTTCTTTAAGACAGTTGATTTCTTTATCTTTTTCAGCCAATTTGTTTCTAAGTTCTTTTAAAGACTTTTCAAATTTGACTTCATCAGACAAGACTTTATCCCTAAGGTTTTCATTTACCTCTTTGATGTTAGCAAATGCAATAATGCATTGGTCTGAACACAGTTTTTCAAGAACTTGAGGTGTTACCTTAGCAGCAGCCATCATGGCACAATCACATTTATAATCACCTTCTTCATCAACTCTCTCTCCTTTCTCACATGCTTTCTTTTCTTCCTTGTCTTCTTCGGACCAGGGATCAGTCAGTGGTTCAATCAGGGTTTCTGAATTTTCTCCCAGCAGTAGTTCACCAGCAACTGCAGTAACCACTGCTTCAGCTACTTTATCCACTGTTTCATCACTTAGTTGTTCACCTTCAGTTTCTACCCCTGAAGGTATTGACTCTAATGCCATCAAACAAAATTCATCATTAGAAGGATCACAAAAAGCATTGAGTGCAAAATTTTCATCACCAAGCTCATCAGGCATGCTGCTCCAGTCAACAAAGCCTTGGGTGAAAAAGCTTTGTTAATCTGGTTGTGCTACTGTTGGAGCAGCTTGTTGAGGTGCAACAGGTTGCACTTGTGCCTGAGGGAAGGGGTTTGAACATACTGAATTTGTGGAACAGTGGTTTGAACATAATGCACAGGCACAGGGGTTGCAGCATAGTGAGCAGTGTTAACATGGGCAGCAGGGGTATATTGGGTATAGTGCACAATATACCCAATTGCACTTATTGGACCAGTGGTTTGACTCCTGCATTCCCTAGCAAAATGACCTAGCCTATTGCACTTATAGCACTTAATTTTTGACTTATACAACCCCACTTTTAAATTCCCATGTAACCCTGGGAATTTCCTCCCTGTTCTTTTATAAAATTTGCTTGTTCTTACACTAAGCAAAGCCAATTGATGCAAAATGTCCATTTCTTCTAAGTCAGTGGGATCAAAGTGTTGCAAATCATTTAGTTCAAAACACAAGTTGTCTGACATCTGGTTTTCACAATTTGCAGTAAAAGCATAATTGGCAGAGTGAGAATCAGGGTTGTTGAAATTTCCACCAGCAGTTATATCAATAAAGTGATCATAACCCTGATCCTTACTACTGCTACCAGATTCTTCCTGACCAAACAGAGTTGTGCTTCCAAATGAATAATCATCAGCAACTTTGCCAGACTCTTGCAACTTCTTTTTCTGGTTTAACTCCCTTTCATAGGTCAGGAGTCTACCATGAAGTTGGGTCAGGGTTAGATCTTTGAACTCAGATGAGTTTCTAGTCACAAATGCAATTGTGTCCCATTTATCAGGTAGTGATCTAAGAAACCTACTATTTTGTGTTGATTTTGGAATTTCAACTTTAACAAGCCTTAGCTCACTGATGAGACAACTAAAACGTTCAAACTATTGGGTCAATGATTCACCCTTAATGTGACAGAAGGTTTCATACTGCTGATTCAGAATTTCCCTGTTGTTTTCAATAACTTCTTCAGTTCCCCCAAACTGTTCCTTCAATGCATCCCATAGCTCTTTGGCACTGTTACAATGTAACAGTCCAGCATAGATCTCTTTGGGTAATGCAGATGCTATGATTCTAAATGCTTTGGCATCGAGTTCGAACTTTTGAAAATCAGTTTCAGTATAGTTTTCAGTTGGTTTAGGAACGAACTTCTTTGCATCCTCAGCACTTGGCACCATAGGAACATGGGGACCAAAAACAACAGACCTCCAACATCCGGTGTTCTGTTGAGCAAGGATGTGACCCATCCTTCACTCCCACATGTTGTATTCATTACGTTTAAGCATGGGTGGTTTGAAAAGAGAGACAATGTTATTCTTATCATCTTGTGATTGTGACGTCATCCTGGTTGTTTTACAGGCACTGATTAATCAACTTTGATGGTGATTAAACCTTGCTCTGTTTTTCAACAAAACGAACAAACGATCAGTATCAACGATTATGAGCTGAACTATTTATGTCAAAATGAATGTTAAATCAAATTTGACTGTCGAGGCTCTGATACCAATTGTTAGGATCTGAGTTTGGTTTTGATTGTGTTTTGTGTTTGAATTAAGATGAAGATGAATGAGTTGTGCAGCGGAAATATAATGGAAACAAACTTTACACACAATCAAACGAGAGAATTGCTTTGATCAAACATCTTCCACAAAGAACCGAAAGATTGGATTTATTTCAATAACGATTACAATGCGATGTATGAATACAAACTCCCCCTCAGCCTGAGATCACAGTGTTTGTTCGTGCAGGAAGAAGATTTTGCAAAGAGCTAATAGAACAGTACAGAGCACGGTTCTATTTATAGGCACGAGCAAACCATTGAGGCATCCAAGCTGACGTCACCATAAAAGTGACATCTAACCTCCTAACAAACTCTAACCTCTGATCTATACAACCTCTGCTATGCTAACTACTGTTATTACATTTCATTACATAAAGACATCTAAACTACTGCTGCATCCTTCCACTAATGTGAACCCAACAGTACTTGTCATGATCAGCAGAGCTTGACTCAAGGCAGTAGATTGAACAACAAAGCTTCAGTCTTTCATCAGTCTTTTACTAGATCAGCAGTTTGTTGGTCAGCAGTTTGTACGATCAGTAGATAGGAGGTCAGCAGATGTTGAAACCACTTTCAAGGGGAGAGACATGTAATCATAACATCTGCTTATTCTGGATCCACTGCTCTGATCCAGTTTTGGCTTTAATTATCTGTTCCTTTGGTAGGGTTCAATCCCAACACGACGCCTCCATTCCATCTACGCTTAGCAACAATTCTTCGATAGACGCGTATGATTGAACTGGTGGAATTTTCATCCAGTAGAGAAGCTGCTGCCAAATTACAGCAACACACCTGCAGTTCAGCAGAGTATGATCTGCAGATTCGACAACATGGTTGCAAAACGTGCAATTCCTATTTGGTACCGAAATACCCCTTGCCTCCAACGCTTCTACAGTAGGAATCCGACCCGCGGCTGCTCTCCAAACAAACATATTAGCTTTTAGTGTGGCGATCTTGTTCCAATAAAACGAGCTTCCTTCTGAATTAACATCCGTGCTTCCCAATAAATCCCCTCTTACTGTTTTGACCGTGTACCCAGGACCTGGTACATCTTTCCACGACCATCTATCATCTGCCTCCCTTAAAACCTGTTGTAAAAGAATTGCATTAAGCTGGACCATCTCCGCTTTTTCCTCATCCTCGCCTGGTTCCCTTATCCATACCCAATCCCATAATATACCCCGTTTAATTTTTTTAACATTTTTTTATTAATATCCTTTTCTCTGCATCCAGTTGATATAATAATGGGAACTGATCTCGTAACGCACCCCCACCGATCCAATTATCGCACCAAAACATGGTTTTATCCCCACTACCCACTTTACTATATAAACTTCCATACACGTTTATGCCAAACTTAGCACATTCCTTATCCATACCCATGATCTCTTTCCATACTCCCGAGTTTGCTTTCATTAACGGAAACGAAGCAACCTTCCTGGAGTTATGGTGAAGCACTTTTATCACTTTTACCCACAGTGTCTCCGGTTCCATTTTCATCCTCCACCACCACTTTACAAGTAATGCCAAGTTCAACCCCTTGATTCCTCCTACACCTAGTCCGCCTTGTTTTTTCGAGGCCACGATCTTCTCCCACTTGACCCATCTTATTTTTTTATTCGAACCACACCCGCCCCATAAGAACTTCCTTCTTATACCCTCCAACGTTTTTATAACCCCAACCGGTGCCTTATACAAAGATAAGTAGTAGTTAGGCAAACTACCAAGAACCGCTTTCACTAACGTTAGTCTCCCGGCGAATGAGAGGAGTTTCGCTTTCCATGATGCCAATCTTTTGTTAAATGTGTCTATAACTTCTTTCCAATTAGCTACTCGATTCATATTGGCACCCACCTTTAGGCCTAGGTAACCAAACGGTAAGCTCCCCGCCTCACACTTCAGTGTATTTGCCATATGAATCACCTCCGCCTCACTCTTTCCGATACCGTAAATGTGACTCTTTTTCTGATTTACCTTCAAGCCCGACACTATATAGAAGACCCGTAAGATTCTTCTAAGATTCTTTATATTTTCCTCTTCCCAACTCCCCATGAACATCGCGTCATCGGCGAAGAACATGTGTGAGATATACGGTCCATCATTCGGTAATTTCACCCCCGAAAACAACTCACACGCCTTGGCCTTTACCATCAACACATGAAGAGCCTCCATAGCTATTACAAACAAAAACGGGGATAATGGGTCGCCTTGTCTTAGGCCCCTTTCGTATTGAAATTCACCGGAAGACGACCCGTTAACTAAAATTGATGCCCTCCCTGAAAATAAAATTCCCATGATCCAGTTGCGCCACCTTGTCGGAAAACCCATATAAGTTAACACTGAAATTAGAAATTTCCAATTCAATGTATCATACGCCTTTTCTATGTCCGCCTTAAATAGAAAGATTGATTTTTTACCCCTTTTTGCCCAGTTTACTATCTCGTTCAAAACTAGGGGTCCGTCAACAATATTTCTACCTGACACAAATGCGGATTGCTCCTCCGACACTACACTTTTTATAACCGATTTTACCCGGTTCGCCAATATTTTAGAAATGATCTTATTAATCACTCCAATCAAAGAGATTGGCCTAAAGTCCGACATAGAAACCGGGTCCGCGTTTTTAGGTATAAGTGAGATGAATGAGGAACTCACCGATTGTTGTATTGAGCCGTGAGTATGAAACTGTCGCATAATATCTTCCACCATTGGCTGAAACACACTCTAGAACTTCTTAATTACCGCAAATGTTATGCCATCTGGACCCGGAGCTTTATCGCTTCCACACTCCCACACTGCACACCTGATTTCTTCTTGCGAAAACTGAGCGACCAACCCTTTAGCCTGCTGCTCGTCCAGTTTTTTTAAACCCCTGCTCTGCCATTCTAGGTCTCAATGCCCTGGGTTCCTTGAATTTCTTCTCAAAAGTCAGCCTAACATGCTCTTTGACCAACTTTGGTTCTGAAATCCAAACCCCGTTAATCCATAACTCACTAATCCTACTTTTTGCCTTGTGACTGTTAACCGTGGCGTGGAAGTAGGCTGAATTTTCATCCCCCCCCCCCCCCCCCCCGCAATCCATCTTACCCTCGCCTTTTGCTTGAGATTCAATGCTACTCTGGATTGCCACTCCCGAGCTACAGTTTTATTGTTTCTCCAACACTCTAATTCTTGCTCTGAAAGAACCCTAACTTCAGCCGCTGATTCCAACATATTAATATTAATCAATGCTTCTTTATACTTTCTTTCTTCGTCATCTTTACTCTCGGCCCGCCATTTTTTAACTTCTGTTCTTATTTCTTTTAGTCTTTCCCCCAATAATATGTCTTTAAAACTAGTATCAACCTCGTAGCTTAAACCCCTTAATATCGCATCTTCAGCTCCCTCCATACTTAACCAACTATTAAAGAACCTAAACGGTGACGGACCAAAGCTAGACTTCACCATTGACAAAATCAATGGACTATGATCAGAGACATCCCTATCAAGAGCCCTTAATGATGCATTCGGCCACAAATTCATAAATTCCACACTCGCCAATACTCTATCAATCTTACTCAGCCTTTTTCCATCTATACTTCCTTCTATCAATCTCACTCTTCTATGTTCTTAAACTAGTGATTTGCATTTTGCAACCATAGGTTCACGTGCAACATGTATTAACACTTCGCACTCAAATATCTATAATCCCTTAAAAATAGTACCCTTAGTTTTGAAATTAGATGTTTATATGTATAATATTTATTTACCGCTTTCAATTAGAACATGTTGATACAAACTATTTTTGTAACCTTAAATTTTTTAATACAAAGTAACAATTTAACCAAAAAAAAAACCTGTTAGAAACCGTTAATCTCTCAAAATTGAGCTGTCAAATCACTAAAACGTCTTGTTCAGCCAACCACTCAACCTGGCCGATTTGATTTAACTATAAAATTTCACCAAAACCTACTTAATTAGACCATAAAATTCCATTTCACCCGTTTTCAGACCATGTGTAGTGGAAGACACAAATAATGCCCTCACCCTTGGGCAGTGGCGAAGCTTGAAGTTTTCGTCGGGGGGGGGGGGGGGGGGGTCGAAAACGTATAAACCCAAAAATTTCTAGACGAAAACTACATGTACAACACTACTGAGCGAAAAGTTCGGGGGGTCGGGCGCCCCTCCCGGCCCCTTAAATGCTACGTCCCTGCCCTTGGGCGTTTTGCGCCATGTGACAGTCCAGTCAGCAATTGGGCATCATGGGGCGTTTTTTTAAAATGAGTGTAGTGAGGAAGTGGACATTGTGGGGCATTATGTTAAAAGGGGTGTTAAACAATTAAATAAAAAAAAACCATCCAAAAATTGTTATTGGGCAAGCAAAAGCAAGAAAACATGTAATTGGCCAAAGAATTGAACGAAAGGCGTGGGAAAAAGGACGCTCCTCAACTTTTTTTTTTTTTGAAAAAAACGCCCCCGGGGGCGGTCCTTGGGCATTATGGGGCGTTTTTTTTTTGGGGGGGGGGGGGGAAACGCCCAAAACCCCCCACTACGGGTGTTCTCATTATTTCTAGAGGTGCATAAATCAGATATTTAAACAAAACCAGTTCAGGGTTAAAATTAGTTAGGTTATGGTCAACAAGGTAAAAAACAAGGTATGACAATACCCGAAATTGTTGGCCCATGCTATTTGATCAATCATAAGAAGACGATGGTGAACAAATCACTTGTTCGACACTTTTATTAAACCAGAAAGTCAAAATCCACATATTACATCAACCATAAACCCTCTATTTATACTAACAAGTAGTTGCTAAATAAGTTATCATAAACTAATACCAACTCAAGCTAGTAATTAAACACACGGTAATTTAAACTAACAATTATCCCTACCTGTTTAAACATTACTTGATAACCAAGTCGGCCAACCAACCTTGTCCGAACTTCTTTTAACAATCTTTATGTTTTTCCGGTTTCTCTCCTCTAACGATTTTATCCGAAGAATTATGATTAACCCTTCACCCTGGTCAAGTTGGAACCAAGTCTCAGGCTTTTCATATTTTGTTTTTGGTTTTTGGTTTTGAAAGGTTAAGGCGTTTATGACTCGATTGGAATCGGGTTTAAATCATAGTGTACGAAACCCTACATATACTTGACTAATACAATTGGATATGAAACCCGGTAAGGAATAGCCACTTCTATTTCTCGATAGGGACATGGAAGGGATATAACTCAGTGGTAGAGTATCACCTTGACGTGGTGGAATGGAAGTCATCAGTTTGCGCCTGATAATCGGTTTTAAGTAATTTATTTCGGACAGGTTTACAATCCGTTTTTTTCCACTTGACATGGGGAGGTTATGAGTTCGAGCCTAATTATCGGTTTTAAGTATATTTTTTTCCGGATAGGGTTTAAAATCCGTTTTTTACTAATTAAAAAAAAAAGAGAAAATTACTTTTTGAGTCCCTGTATTTTAGTGGTTTTAACCACTTGGGTTCAAAATCAAAAAGTTTAATGCCCTGAGTCCCTAACCGCTCATTTTATAACGTTTTGAGTCCAATTTATAACACTTGTACGTTTTATTTTGGACACAAGTGGTTAAAAGTACTAAAACATAGGGACTCAAAACGTTATAAAATGAGCGGTTAGGGACTTAGGACGTTAAACTTTTTGATTTTAGACTCAACTGGTTAAAACCATTGAAACCCAAGCACTCAAAAATAATTTACTCTAAAAAAGGGGAAATGCCTGTTGATTTCTGTACGGCTGGTGCTGTTCCGAGCCACCAATAACCACCACCACAGGCGGCGGCGCTGGTGATGGAGCACTTGGCCACCATGGCGTTTCTATCTCCACCGTCGTTGTCTCCACCCTTGCTCAACACTTTGAATTCACCTCTCAGGTACGCCTATCTTCACTCTCACCCCCAATTTCATATCTTCACTTTTAATCCACCAAAATCACCTCTTTCTAATTTTCTTAAAGAAATTCAATTTGAGCTTTCATCGGAGTGAATTCAATTTCTAAACATTTTCACAATTGTTAAAACAGTCGTTTCTATTGTTTAATTGTAGGTTCCTGAAGGTCTGAGTGAGTTAATTCAAGAAAGCTCAATCAAACTGGTAATTTTTTCAACTATAATCTCAAATTCATTGGTCCTTTTACTTCTAGTTTCCAATTCGAAATCAAATCTGAAACCCTAGGTTTTAGTTAGTTAGTCCAGTAGCTATGTATGTGTAGCGGCTGCTATAACAATCCAGAATATATGCATTTAAAAGAAACTTTTAGCTAATTTTGACCATTTGACCTGTATGAATTGGTAAAACGGGTCAACAATTACTATCTACGATCATGCCACGGTCAACGTTACTGTCACTGACTCAGCGTCACACAACTAAACTTTTTAAAAGTGCGTAGTGGTTTAACTAAAAATACATTTACTTTTCAACCTTTTTTTTAAATGTGAGTAAATTGTTTGATTGGTTGGATTGTGAGTTGGCCCCACACCTCAAGCCCTTCGCCCCCGTTAATCCCCTAGCGTCCCCTCGTTGGCGAGCCGGCGCGGTTTTTGGCACCCTTAGTGGGTGACCTGGCAGGGGCGCTAACTCCGCCAAGCCACTGCAAGTAGTCTTATTGACATTTTAACAAATTAATTGAAGGTATAACCAAGTATCAAACTCATGGAGGGAATGTAAACCTCCACCAAACACACCTGAAGAAGCTTCCAGGCTTGTAAGTCACACCCTACAGCGACACCCAACACCCGATATCAAGGGCTTATGGTCGTTCTACGTTCTCCGTCTTCCACATCTTCTGGTTGATGCGCCATCACTCGCTGACGGGATCAAGTTTGAGTTGCACACGCTTCCGGTAAGAACAGTTTCTGCTACACTCAAAGCTCACAATTCACACAAGCTCGAATTTTTACTAACGTTACTAATGTGATGCGTTTGATTCGAAATAGGTGGATGCAAAGGCAGTAGCAGATGGGGATACTGTAACAGTCTATGTTAGTACCTCGGATGTCTGGGAGTCATCGCGTGTTCCCCAAGAGGTACAAATGGCTGCGGTTGAACGTATTGAAGCACTGGCTGACAGGAACTACACCAAAGCAAATTCATTGCAAAAACGAATCACAGACGCGGGCTATCGGTAATAACTAGTGTTTGTATCATACTACTCTAGTTTTTAAAGTTTTTCTGAATCATGTTTATTGGTTAACGCAGGTTACTGTATATTGATAATCAGGAAATTCTTGCACGAAAGTACCGGATTAGACTAAGGTATCCAAAACAATTTTTTCTCTTTGCTAAGTAAGAGAACCCGTTAGGGAAAACTCATGAGGTCCACGTAAAACGCATTTTACGTTGGGCATGTGGCCTATGGTCGTTTGTCACCACATCTGGCCTGTTTCCGTCCATATCTTAAGAGCCCATAACTCTAGATAGATCAAAAGTTATCCATGTTTTAAGTTGGGCCCTTTTCTAGCCCACTTGTCCTCGTCATGTTCTCTAGCAGTATACATATCTTGCTCTACACTTGTAATTTCTTAGTTAAGTCTGTTTGGTGTAATATAAGTGAATGAAAACAGGGGAATAGATGCACCTGAACGCTCAATGCCTTACGGAAAAGAGGCTAAGGATGAGCTCGTAAAGATAATTGAGGGCAAGTGTTTGAAAATTTTGATATTTGGTGAAGATCGTTATGGGCGTTTTGTTGGAGACATCTATTGTAATGGTGTCTTTGTACAGGTAATTTGGGTGTTGCCATACATATGTCCCTGCAGCTGCAACACAACTAATTTGTGAAATTTGATTACACAGGAATCATTGTTGAAGAAAGGACTTGCATGGCATTACACGGATTATGACAAGCGACCCGAATTAGAAAAGGTGATTGATCATCAACCTAACAACAATCGTCTTTTTTGTCGTGTGAAAATGGTTTAATTGGTTTGAAGTTTGATTTAGTGGGAGAAAGATGCTCGAATTAAGAGAGTCGGGTTGTGGGCTTCATCAAATCCTGAAATGCCATGGGAATGGAGGAAGAATCATCGTGAAAATAGACATCCACGCGTGCATGCTTAGTTGGCAAAGTGGGTCCACTGTTGTTGATGACAAGGCACCATCGAGGTTTGTTATTGTTTACGTTGTTGCTACATTCGAGATTTGATCATTACAAGGCATTTAGAGTTTAGTGGTTTCTTGATGTTAGTATTTATAGGCTTTACCATCTTATAAAAAGACTCACGGATAAGATGTTACATAATAATGATGGCAACACCCAGTTTTAATATTTGTTGGTAGCAGAAATAAGGGTTTTCATAAACCGTTGAAACCCGCCAGTCGACAGTTTGAGATTCATATGGGTCGGTTTGACAGTTTAATGGTTCAAAGAGTTGTATTACGTTTACGAATTATCTTTATTATTCAAAGATTTTCGATAGAGACTAGCGATTTTGGAAAAAAAATAATTTTTTTGCTTCAAATGCAATAAAGATTGATAAAACATGAGGGTTTATAATGTTACTATCTAATATCCCAAAATATGAATAAAACAAAGTAATAATCTATACACAAAATCACTCTAATAATTTCAAAGCACAAATCATAAAAGCAAAAATAATCGACAAAAAAACCTTAAATTTCTTATATTTCGTCTCTTCGTATACGTGATGGAACCGGTGGTTCTAGGGCTGCATCATTACCATTTGAAGAATCTTCTTCCGGCATTGATAAATGCCCGTTCGGGTTCTGATAATCCTTCATATACCTGCTTAAACTTGGGTTAGATACGGCACTTGGTTGATCTCTTTCTCGAGGCAAAGGCAAGATCGTCATTTCACCGGATTCATTCTCGTTTTTGTAATAAAACCCATCTTCCACGATATCATACGCGTTTCCCGTCCGGACTTCTTGAGCGAGCGAGCACCAACAGCAGCATAGCCACAATGCACAATCAGTAACCGCAGGTTTACCAAAACAGAAATCTGATGGTGGCAAATTAAACCTTTTCCGCATCTGAATCCTCCAAAATCCGCCATAAAGCAAACCAAATAAACAAAGAAACATCCCTGTGATCCCCAAGATCTCCCTCACTGTCTCATTGTCGATATTTATAGCGGCCAAATTAAATATCCAAAACGGCGCCAAACAGAATAACAGAAACGTTGCGATATGCACATACATGTTTCCAAAACCGAGCCTCTCCATATTCCATCCGAATACGCAACAACTACAAAACAATGATAGATATGCTAATGAGATATCCTCCCAAAAATCAAATACACCTCCACTCCATTTTGGACTACTTATGATTGTTCTTGAGTCCTCTTTTAACGCAAACGAGAATCTACGCTCAGACGGTCCCAATATTTTCCGGGTTGATCCGGTACTACTCTCGGCATCATCTTTCCTTAGTTGGGATTCTTCGTCAGAACCAGTGTCGTAGTCCTTCCCGAGAGGACTAATGACGCTGTAGACACCAGCAATTGCAGGGGCGCCGATTGCCACAGTGACAGTCAGCGCCACTCCAATTGCTGGTCTTTCTGATCGCTTGTACCCAACGTTCAAACCACATAGCGCATATTGCGCAAAACAATTAAGATTCAACAAGAACACAACAACCATCATGTGTGCCCATTCATGAGGCTTGGAACTCGCGTTCTTGCAGTAAACTTTCCTCAACTTCGTAACGTCTTCGGATCTCCATCTCAAAAGCAACACTAGATGATAAAGCCGGTGCGGGTGTTGGTACAAACACATGAGCGTAAACAACGCGTTGAGAATCTGGTTGTTAACTTCAAACCACGCGTTTCTTTGCGATTTCTTGGGAAGCGCGTGGTTTAACATACCCGTCATTACAAGGAACAGAATCGCACCCGAGATAACAACACAAACAATCCATAACAAAAGAACCATGTTCATTGGATTCTTGATCCATTCTCTAGCCATGTTTTTAAGCAACCCGTAATCGATTTTCCTACCTAAAACCCTACGAACACTTCTTCGAAACAAACTGTTATTGATACTGTTACTGTTACCGCTATTGACGCGCTCGTTCTCGCGCTCCAGCCGTTGGAATTTTACCTTTGGGATGTCTAGTTTAGTAAATCCAGAAAAACTGGTTCTGAATCCACTGGATTTCTTATGTTCAACTCCATTGTTATCCATTGATTAACTTGAAGCTCTAATTGTCCTAATTTTGAGATTAAAACTTGGTTTGAAAATATTGAAACCGACCTAACCGAAAGTTAAAAGTAAAAAAACAGGCCGTGAAACCAAACCGATGACCGGTTTGAACGGATGAAAACCGAACTGTGAACACCCTAATGAAGATATCAAATCACGTAAATTTTGAGGTGAAAGTGAACAGAGGAATTGAATATGAAAACGAACAGGAATTGATGATGTTTTTTGTGTTATTAATGAATAAGATAAGATGTTTGACGGAGATATAAATGTAAAACTTGTACGAAAGAATGATTGAAGAAAGGGACGAAGAACGAGTTTATTGACTGACTGTTTTAATAAAGTGTTAATGGTGACGTGGCCTATTCGAGAAGAAGACGACCGAAGGTTGCCAACGGAGGAACGACAGCGTTTTGAGAAACGTGTTGAATGTGTGCCCTTCTTCGAGAAGATGACGACGCCGGCGAGGGAAAAGTAAAACGACAGCGTTTGGACTTCTTTTTATTTACAAAATTGATCCTGTTAGATCATTGTATTGACAAATAGAATCTCGGAATATTATCTAAATTTATAATAGATTCTTGGATACTCAACTCAACCTGTATTACCCTTAATTAATTATCACTATTGCAACTTTGCTCGCTAGTGAAAATGATTTTTAATTAATTAAAAATGCACTAATTGTGTATGGTTAAAAATAGCCACCAACAAAAGTCTCAATCTAAAGTCATGCCTTTCTGACGTATTAAGATGATCTACTTCATGTGCATATCGTGGTCATATGCCCTCCAACGTGTATATAATCTTGTTCGGAAAGGGAGATTGAGTCGCAGACCAATATTATATTCATACATATACATATGACGCCTAGCCGTAACTGCTTGGGCGATGCGCCCATGGCCGTCTCCGAAAAACACAATATTTTTTGGCTCATTATGTTTGTTTATTGATTTGGGCCAACTCATTAATCTATTACACACTAAAACAGTTGGGCTTCTGAATTTGATTGGCAAAAATAGTTGGGCTTTAACATTTTTAGTTCATAAATCCAGGCACTTTAAGTTTTTTTTTTTCAAAACATAGATTTTTCTGGGCCCTATTTCGATTTGGGCCCAGAGCGGTTGCCCACCCGGCGCTTGCTCTGGGCTGGCCTTGGATGCGCCATATTCTTCCATGAGTTAATGATAAACGATCCATCCACGAGACAAAATACACAATCCGAGGTATCATTAGGATCATAAAATCACACGTTTTTGGCTTATACAAGCATGTTCAAGAATCAAACATATGACCCCCAAGATTTTGTCATTCAACCACATTTAATCAAACATATGACCCCCAAGATTTTGTCATTGAGTTGGTGGTATGATAAAAGTCTTCAAATTGACATCACAAAGTAAAGAGAAAAAAAGCATCCTATTAACAAGGCTGCAATGAGGCCCCACAAAAGGCAATAAATATGCAACCATGGAATAATAATAATAATAATAATAATAATAATAATAATAATAATAATAATAATAATAATAATAATAATAATAATAATAATAAAAATAAAAAATTAATTAAACATTTGCTTGAAGAAATCAGGGAGTTAAGTAAGATCATCCTCCTCCATCTCCTTGGCCTTCAGCATCTCCTTCACTCTCAACAAAAGAGTTGTCTTCCATGCATCCTGTTTTCGCATAAAACAACCAAAACAGTCCACAAACTATCCATATTCTTCTTTACAAAAGTTTATTAAATATTATAAGTTATTATAAAAGACTAAATTATTTCTTGAATGAAAAGTTGAAGCCAAGGTACTGCTTTACTGCATTTTTATAAGCCAAAAAATGTTACCTTTCTTTTAAAAACTATTTTGAAAACAACTATATAATTTTGCAAAAGTTATCAACATGTCCTACAATACCTTAAATTCAAAGATGAGATCTTGGAACTTAACAAAAAAAAAATGACGAAAATCTTACTAGCTTAGTCATGCTATCGAATTCCTTGATCGCATCAGTGAATTTTTCAACATCTTCCTCCTCAATCGAGGCAGTCAAATCCTGCCATAGATAAACAGAACTTAGATATAGAACTATCATCAATATTTCTAAAATGCAACATACCGCCAGCAATTTGTATTCACGCGATCCTGTGAAAGTCGGGTCCATATCCTACAGAAGCAAATACATATTCAGATGACATCTCTAAACACAAAAATAGTTCTCAGGGAAATGAGGAAATCTAACACATGACCTGATATTTTTCCAACGCGTTTGTAATCGCCACGTCATCACCTTTACAGAGTTGGCAAATGCCAGCATTGAGTAGATGCCCTTTAACTCCATATTTAAGCAGATTATTGCTGAGTGCCTGTCTTGCAATGTCTTCATAAATTTCAATTGCTTTCTGATATCTGACACACATTTTCGGCAGTGTGTCTTGTAATTTTGAAGATTGAAAAGGGTATATAAGTAATATGTAAACGGTTGAACGCGCTTACTGTTCCATCTCAGCAGCATATTCTGCAATTTTAAGCCTGCATTGATTTGCAGAACTACTGACTTCTTCACCTTGATAAAGATCAGCTGCTTTATCATAGTAATCCATAGCTTTCTCCAAGTTTTGTTGCTGTTCATATAACTCAGCTATTTCCTGCATAAAAAGACGAATTAAAATCCAGTCGACTTATGTTTTTTTTTTCTTGTTAAGATTCATTTTTAAGGTCTTATGTTATCTAATGTTTGGTCTTTATATATTGTTCTTTACATTAAAAATAGTTTGACATAGAGAAAGAGATCCAGAACTGTACCTTACAGAACCTTGCAGACATACTTAGCCTCCCGATTTCCATGAATAAATCTAACGCTTGCTCTAGGCGAGCAATGCACTCTGCAAAGTATCCGACAATACGAGGATAAACTTCCTTAAAATAAACGGTGAGGGAAAAATATGGGGTCATATTCACATGGAAATTTATATGTGAGAGAATAAAAGATTTCATAGGGCTCCTACATTTTAGAAGGAATCAAATCTTATAACGCTTGTTTAAAATAGCATGCCTTAGGCGTGAGGCGACGCAGGTAATAGCGCCTTCGCCTCAGCTGTGAGGGCAATAAGTGTCTTAGAATGCGTCAAATATTTATAAAACAAAAAATATATCTTTTGCCTACAATCCCTAAAAGGTTACATAAGAACAACATGAATGCTAGGACATGGACCATTTAACTGTAGCGAAATCATGTATATAAGTAGAAAAGATGGACACCTGTAGTGTTTGTTTTCTTATAGCAATGACCTGCATCAGCATAAGCATTAGCAGCTTCATGTTTGCTATCCAACTGCAAACCGAAACAAATTATAATTACAGGATTTTAGTAGTCTATACAGTCGCACCAAAACCTCTTAGCCAGAGGGCCAGCTATAAATTATTTTCACATATAGTAAGAAAACTCATATTTTCATCTAAAAAACACTTTTTTCTCCATTAAAATTCGTACTTTTTTTTCTCTAAAAAATCACGTTTTCTTCTCCGCCGGCGATATTTTAAAATGTCATGCTCGACAACATTTTAAAAGGTGAAACTCATGTTTTACATAAGAATTTCCAACCCTCTTGACCCTATCTTACCTTCAAATAGCACTCAGCCAATTTGACATATACACCACCAGCTTGATCCCCTGAGAAAATGCCCCATATAAGGAAGAAATACACACAAACATTGAAATCATAAATCATTAAAAAAATTATATATTATCAAAAAATCATCACAAACACATCGAAAGCCCTATTCGATAAATCAAAGCAACAACATCAGATCAATAACATTAATATATCATACAAATGCTAACGAACACGCATAATTCGTAACATTTTAACAAGTAAATCAAAATCTATACCAAGGCTTTAATTAATAAGAATGGCATTGATAACTTACATGATTTTCCAATTTTGTAAAAATTGGCAGCTTTTTCGTATAAATCGGCGGCGTCTTCATGTTTGTTACCGAAGAATTTCCAGTCGCTAAGCTTCTTATCGGCTTGCTTTTCGAAATCTTCACCTTTTGCGATTTGATCAGACATTCTGTTTGTTTGGTTCTCTGTTTTCCGGGAAGAAACAGGGGAGGGGTGGGAATAGAAAAGCTTAAAATGAGGGTGTGATATGTAAATAGGTAGTTATATCGTTATTATTCTACTATTTGGATTTGTCAAAACTAGTCCTTCCATTCCATTTTTCTATACCATATACATGTTACGTGAATTTGATTTGAGTCTTTTTGACTTGTGTATACAAAAATGAATATTGAATTTTAATAATCTTAACTATTTGTCGCTGGTCGCTAACAGATCCAACTTCAAAAATAACAATAACTATTAACATATTGGTCTCCAATGGATCCTGATTAACTGAACCCTAACGGCATTAGTCTTTGGTCGTCTGAAAAACGTTTTTAGTTAGGAAAAATTTCTAAAGGTCCGATCTAAGGTTACAAAGAGGTTTGGGACGAAAATGTTGAGTTTTTCTGCCAAAAAGTTGAATTTTGCAGCCAAAAAGAAGTTTTCCGACAAGCTCAATAATTGGGGATTTTACTAGAAAAAATATTCCTAAAGATCCATAATAAGGTTACAAAGAGGTTTGAGACAAAAAGGTTGAGTTTTCCGGCCTAAAAAGAGTTTTCCGACCAAAAAGTTTTTCCGACAACCGGAGACTAACGGCGTCCGAGTTCTGTTAGTCAAGGTCCATTGGACGGAGATTAGACACAACCTATTTAGGCGTCTGACTAGAAGATTGAAGTAGCATTAAAGTTCGTTTGTTTTTTTATTGTTGCTAGCGTATGATAAAGTGCCAACAATCATGTAGGCATATCTATGTGTGCCACCAATATCGTGTTGGTTGGTATCTTATAAAGTTTTTTATTATATATTGGTTACAACACCAATATTTTTTTTTTATAAAAACAAGTGCCAACAGTCATGTAAGCATTTCTATGTTTACCTATAATATCGTATTCGTTGGTATCTTGTAGCATTTTTTTTAATTATATAGTGGTTACAACATCTATTAATGTTAGGGACCTATGTGTCTTGGTGGGTCGGCGAGCGCATCCCTTAAAAAGAAAATTCGTTTATATTTTAGGCAAAAAAAAAAAAAAAAAACACGATCACACCCCTTAAAAATATGATTTAACCCCTCATCCGTACCCCTAACAAATAATTCATGGGTCTGTCATTTATTTAATGTTGGTTATCAACATTAAAATTTAAAAATTGCACCAGTTTTGTCACTTTTTAAAGGTCTTTTGTAACTTTCTCATATATTTGCATGTTTGTTTTATGTTCTATGTTGGTTTGGTGCCGTGCATCTTGAACGTTTGTTATAAATCATATTTTTGATTAAAAAAAATCAAACTTTTGGTGACATTTTCAGATGCTGTATTGTTGTGGTTAGGTTTTTCCTAAGACAAATAGAACTAAGGTGTGCTCCACTCGAGTGGAGTAGGGGCGCTCCACTCGAGTGGAATAGTCCCCTCTCCACCACAGCCAATCATACTTTGCCATGTCAACTCCCCATTTTACACTCAAACATAAGGGGTGCTCCACTCGTTGGCTTTCTAGCCGTTTGAATCATTCTAACGGTCAAAAAATAGAAAGATTGCACACAGTGACTCCTCCCTACTCGTTTGAGTTTACTGGCCTCTAACCAGGGTTGGCGGCGGAGTTACCGTGCGGTGAATGGTCACTACCTGCCTTCCCCGCGTTACACTCCATACACCCTAATACACCTGAGATACCCCTAGGATGCTCAAGACACATTATTCTCCCGCGTTGCTGGTCAAGATTTTCGGTTTAGATGTGAAGAGTTCTGCCTTGTCACATGATCTAAATTGGTCTGTGAATATTAACACTAGCTAGGAGATCGGGTATGGATAGAGGTATATTTTTTATAATATAAGATCGATGAGTTAAATATAAGTTAAGCTGGCAATTGATGAGCTTATTCTAGAATTGTTGGATTACTTAAGCCAATGGAGCATCTTTTCATGAGGTTCATTATTTATTAATTGTGAAATGATGTGTGTGGGGGCAACTCTTATGATCGACAAGTTGGAAGACAAGTTGGGTCCTTATTCCTCAAATGGATTTATTTGAGTTTTAGGGTGGTAGGGGTGTAAGCGGGGTGTGTAATCCCCGCACGGGCACATCGTGTAACATCTCGACCGCGTATACAATCAGTGGCGGAAACGTCAAAGAGTCACGTTACAAATTGTTCACAACAAATGGTACTAAAGTTGAATTGTATTGATTTATTGAATTACATAGTCTTTAAAACTCAAAAGATTACAAACAACTGTTTCTAGATTAAAAGCAAACTAAGACCCGTGTCCATTCCTATGTGTAGGATGCTTGCATAACATCAAACATTTGTACCTGAAATATATGTGAAAATAAACGGTCAACGATATAGTTGGTGAGTAACACTGTGATGTAATGTAAATTACATATGTTTTTATATATAGTTTGTATAATAATTCGAGTCGTTTTACCATTGGTTTTGTATATTATTGTGTCTTGTGTGCTTTGTAGGGTTCCGGAAGTAAAAAAACGAGTTAAATCGGTTAAGGGACAAGCACACAGGAGAAGGTTTGGGCTTAGTGAAGGATTCTCATGGAATGGAAATGGATATATGAGAAGGTGAGAAGATAAATAATTGAATTACGAATCCGTAGGCGAAAACGGAGTTGATACGAGAAAGTTATGGACGAAACGATTGTATCAGTTCGCAACCTAGTCGCGTCACGCGACCAAGAGACATATGCAGCCCGCGCGACACGGCGTGAATCCCTAGTCAGCGCGTAAAAGTCCATAATTAAGCCATATTTAAGCCCATAATTAACCCTAATCAATACCTAGAAAACCGTAAACGAATTGAGAGCTTTTTAGACGAAAATTAGAGATCTTTTGGAGCATAATCAAGCAAGACAAAGCATCAGTTGAAGTTGTGAAGACTTAGGATCGTGTTGGCTCGCGTGTTAAGCATCTGGGTTTACTTGTTCTCTTGTTTATTGTTTTGATTATGTTTTGCTACTTTGTGATGAATCTTGTTCTTGATTTCTTAAACATGTTAGACTAAAACTTTATGAACTATCTAGGTTAATAATGAACATGTGTTAAAGTTGTGATTTTTATCTGGATTATGAACTTGTTTATGGATTTTCTATTAAAGCAAAGACTTGTTTGCTATGGTTCGATGTGTTTGTGTGTCTAAACTTGTTTGATTCATGTTTATTGCTTCACATGTTCCTTATTGAACGTCGTTCATATAATAGGTTCATGTTAGATCATTAACTGTGTGTTCTTGATTATTTTGTGGTTAATTGGCCAATATACTTATAACAATGATAGTCTTGGTGTTCTACTAAACTTATAAAAATGATACATTCTGTAATTTTTATGGCTTGTTGGTACGTAAGAAAGATGAGGAATGACAATTAATTCTTTAATATCAAGTCTCTAGATCCAAACATTTGGAGGACATCAAGGAGTTTCCTTTGGATAAACAATCAATCAAAGATGCATTTAGATTTGGATAGTTGGTATTCATTTGATATTGAAAACATTGTATAGTTTTAGTCTTGTGTTTTTTTTTTCTTTTTGGTGTTTGTTCTTTGTACTCTTTGTCTAACTTCTTGCTAGATTTTGATGTTATAACTTATAAGTCATAATTTGTCAAAAAACATGGATCCATAACCAGAAACTTTGCATATCACTTAATAAGAACTTTGATACAAGAACGTGAACAGATTTAACGAATACAAGAACGTGAACAGATTTAACGAATACAAGAACAAGAACATATTTAACGAACATCACTAAAATAGCCTCTCAACTCACCAGCAGATCATGAACACGACGATCTGTACTCTTTGATCTATACTACGAACGATGATCTCAATACAAGATCAGCAAGAACAGTATGATCTATCAAACCCTAATAAGAGAGAGAAGGAAAGGAACCAGATGTAACACTCCGTGTTTCGAAAGTCAAAGTCAAAGTCAAGATTTAAGTCAAAGGAAGAAAAGATTGCTAATTGCGATCTGTCTCTCCTTGCTCAATACCTGTTTTGACTTCTTTGACTTGTAATTAGTTTATTTTGTTTTCGCTTTAGTTGTATTATGTGGTGTATCTATTAATAATCGCGTAGTAATCGCTATTTATCGCATGTTTAATCGCTTTATCGCTATCGCAATCGCAACTCGATTTACGCATTTTGGTTATTGTATACGTGTGTGTGTGCCATATGTGTTACTTGTGCATGATCAAATTATGTTATGTGTGGTAATCAATCGAATCGCAATCGAAACTCAAACGCAATCGAACGCAAGCGCAATCGAAAAAGTATGATAATTGGTAGAGAAGAGATAGTGCGAGATATGAGAAGTTGGGATTAAAAGTAATTTGACTAGGAAACTCTATCGCATCGCAACGCTCGCAAATCGAAATCGAAACGGCAAAACTCGTCGCGCTAAGCACTCGAACCAGGTGCCAGCCGGCCGGATTGCCCTCCGACCGGGCTGCCACCCGAGCGAGGTGCCATCCGACCGAGGAGCCACTCGGCCGGGCTGCCATCCGGGAGAGATGCCATCCGACCGACCAGCCCCTTTCCACTTTGGGCATCCTATAAATACCCCTTGTCACTTTCAAACTTTCTACTTTTGGCAAGTGACGTCCGACCAGCTCGTTTTCCTCACTTTTCTTCAGATTTCTCACGATTCCGGTAAGATCTAGTCCTAAATCTTGTACTTCCTTAATCTACATGCACTCCTACACCTTTCTATCTTTTGAATCTTAACTTTTAACCGTGAAATCATCAAGATTTAAGGTGTTCTAGGATGACGTCATCATGGGTTCTTGAAGAACTTCATGTTTTAGCCTCAATCCACCAAGAACAACTTAGATCTAACCGATTTCCACAAAAACAAATGAAGATCTTTCATAAATCTAAACATATTCACGGTGAAAAGGATTGAGAGATGGTTTTTCCAACCTTCTTTCAACTCTTTTACACTCAATACACTCAAACCCGATGGAACCGGAGCTAATACTGATCGTCTGCTCATTCTTAGTGATGTATCAGTGCTAGATCCAAGTCCCATCCGAGAGATAGTGATTTCGGGTTTGGACATGAACAACCGTCTCGGACCGTGCACTATCGGACTAGGGTGATTCCTGTTCGGTCAGGTCGTTGGGGACGAGATGGGGTTCCTATTGTTTAAACCTGTCACACCCCAACCGATGGCGGAATCATCGGGGCGCGGCACTAGGCGAATCAGATTGCTCAAGAGAATCCATAACAACTATGTTGCGATAATATTTAATACATTCGTTATCCCATACTAACAAATAATACAATCACATAAGTTATTACAGATTTCTTGTCCTCTCGAACAATACAAATCCGACAACCTAGATTTTAGTTGAGTTTCTAGACTTCCTAGCTTGCTTTGATATAGCCTGCGATCTAACCTGCAACATACGTTAAAATATTTGTCAATACAAAAGTATTGGCGAGTATACAGGTTTGATATGTATAGCGTAATAGATAAAAAGTGTAGCGAATTTCCACATGCATAAACGTAACGCACGGCATATATACTCACAAAGCTGATACTACCAACTAAGTCCTTGATTCTCGAATATGCGATGGCAAACTAAACCCCGTCGGGCGCAATAGTACTATACTAGTCATGGTGGGACGTCGCGAGTATAAGCCCTAGCACATATGCAACTAGCATCACGTATATCTATGCATAATAGTTATTCGCAAGTGATAATTCGATTGATTGAATAATTCGTTTGACAAGTTCGATTTGCTAGAAACGTATGTTACACCCAAAATACAATTAAAAAGGGGTCAAGTATACTCACAGTGCGTAATTGGTTTGGCGGGATTATGTCCGAGAATACCCTGGTTATAGACCGATCACCTGAGTGTTTGGTGGCGCGTTAAATAATAGCGGAATACGCGAAAGCGAATGGAAATTAGATTGAGGGTTGGTCCGTTCGGATGGGCTGTTCGATCGGATGGGCTGTCCGATCGGATGGGCTGTCCGATTGACTAACCTGTCCGATCGACTGGGCTGGCCGATCGGTTAGCCTGTCCGATCGATTGGCCTGTCCGATCGGTTGGCCTGTCCGATCGACTAACCTGTCCGATCGATTGGCCTGTCCGATTGACTGGGCTGTCCGATCGGCTGGCCTGTCCAGCCGTTTTCGACAACGATTTGAAGATTTTTCGATGGTTTTGATCGCGACGGTGTTCCTTCATGCTCAACAACTGAAATTCCATCAAGTCCGACCCGTTCTAACGGCCGGGAACCACCCCGTTCCATCAGATTTGGCCGTTCTTGATGGCTTTTCCCATGTTTAACCCGAAATCACACACACTTTGGCTAGGTAACTTAGATTTTGGTGAGATTTATTATAAAACCGGTGAAATTACTTAGATCCGAGCTGTTTTTGGTAAGAATGAGGTCACACCTTGAAGTTCCTGTGAACTTAGGATGACATCATCTTCAAGACACCTCAAATTCTTAGGAATCCCACAACTTCTTGATTAGAAAACATAGATTTAGACTTGATTTATGTAAAAACGTATGGAAATCATTCAGATCTGAGTCGTTCTTGCATGGGATGACATCACCCTAGAATGCCCAAAATCCAGAGATTTCACGGTTAAAAGTGGAGATTTAACAGGTAGAAAGGTGTAGAATTGGTTATAGATCAAGGAAGTACGCGATTTGAGTTGAAAACTTACAGGAATCGCGAGAAATCGAGAGAAAAGTGGGTTGGAACGTCTGGTCGCACGAGAGCAGTCACATCAAGTGTTCTTGATGTGACTGAGGGGTATTTATAGGCAAAGGAGGGGAAAGGAGGTGAAAAGGTATACTGGATCGGATGGCCCGTTCGATCGGCCGGCCCGTCCGATCGGTTGGCATGTTCGTTCGATCGGCTGACATGTCTGTCTGATCGGTTGGCATGTCTGTCCGATCGGCTGACATGTCTGTCCGATCGGCTGGCATGTCTGTCCGATCGGTTGGACATGTCTTGTCCCAGCATTTGGATCTTGTGCGTTGCGCGTTGCGATGATTTGAGCACACATTTTCATTCATATTTATTTATTATTTATTTAATTATTATAATTAATCACAAAAGGGTCGTATATACGTATTCATATTCCACAGTTTCGATGTAACAAACGGTTTTCGATTCGAGCGTGCGGTTATTAGGGACGTTTCACGGCCATCAAGGAGGGTAGTATAGGTCCTTTCTTGATGTCATCGTGAACGTTATTGTGTTTTGTGCCACAAAGACTGACGGGGTACCACTTACTCGTATTGTCATCATCGTCACGACGACTGGAGTTGTAGCACTCTCCCGAGAGTCTTTGTTAGCGTTAATTAGCTGCGTTTCGACACATCACGGCCACCGAGGAGGGTAGAATAGGTCCTCACTCAATGTCATCGTGAGTGTTAGTGTTTGTGATGCGATGTAGCTATAATATATATTGCGAAAATATGTGATTATCCCTTCGAATAGCGATGTATGCGATATAGTTACATTATGATCCGAATCTCTGGTGCTAGGCGTAACGAGTATATCGAGTAGGAACAACGCATGAAAGTGCAGGTTGTTACAGTCTCCCCTGCTTTAGGAAATTTCGTCCCGAAATTAATCCAACAGGTAGACTTTTGAGAGTCGCTCCTGTATACGTAGCGATACAACGAGTGACTTGACTGAGAGTGCTTCGAATAAGAGAGATCGATTGCGATAGCGAGAAGGTGACGTAAAGACAAAAGTAATATCCCACGAGTTGGCGTTCCAAAGTACCTCGTGTCGCGGAGAATTCGTTAGTTCAATACGAGTGCAACTTTAAAGAACTTGAAGGGTTTCTCATGACGTGGAACTAACTGAGTCGATCGTTAACCAGCGTTACATGAAACGTTCATTTTAGATATTTAAAAGGAATTTAGGATGGAAATCTTGAAAAATTTCCTTTTAACATAAGGTCAACTGGGTCGATGTTAACCAATGTTGCAAGGAAGTTTAGGTTTTAAACATTCTAAGGAATTCGAAGATGAAAACTAAGGTCACGAAAACTCTTCTATGGCATGGGTTCAAGCTGAACTCGACGTCGAACCAATGTCTTAAGAAGGATTTTGTTTGATGTTGTAAAAGCTTTTAAGGAAAACTGGACTTATGAAACTCTTCTTGGACATGGAGTTAAGCTGATTCGATGTTATCTCCCCGTCGTGAGAGAATTTCACTTGTCCACCGGTTTTTAAATCAAAATTTTTTATAAAAATAGGTTTTAATAGTACAGAAGGTAGTCAATCACCGAGCCCCACTTGGCACTTCCCCACGAAAGTTGGTTAATATGTTTAAAACACTTATATATAGGAAGTACCAGCTGCGTATCCACCATGTTTCGTTCATATTACTTCCGTTTCGTGAGGCGGTGTCAGGTGTGCCGATATGACACGGATAGAATTTGCGCTTACTTGGCCCAGTCGATAGGAAGTCGGACCGAGTATAGGGTAGAATCGAATAGGTTGAACCGGCGAGTTGGATTGCGAATGTAGCTGTAGCAGCGTGAGCGAGTAGCCTGATGACACAAAACATTTATGTGTCGTGTCTGGGTAGGCGTCAAGCGACAAGCGATAAGCGAATAGCGCGTTTTCGATTAGATTCCACATTAAACCCACATGGCACATTTCCACGAGAAGTTGCTAACATGGTGAAACACCACGTTTAACCAGGTTAGTTTTGCCTCGTGAAGCGGTGTCATGTGTACTATTGCCACACAGACTGCAATGAACACCAAGCGAGCGATAAGCGGTACGCGATACGCGAATAAGCGGTAGACTATACACGATAAGCGATATGCGATTAGAGGATTAAGCGAATAATACAACACCAGTAATGACGGCGGTGATAAACGATTACGATAAGCGGTAGTTGTTGCGTTGCAAGTGATGGAGGTATACGCGATTTATGCGGTTCGATTTGATTGATTAACACCACATAATTTAACTAACATCAGACCCCGCATGGCCTTTTTCCACGAAAGGTCGCTGATATGACTAAAACACCTTGCTTTAACCATATGAGCTTCTTCTCGTGAAGCGAGGTCATGCGTGCTAACTTAACACGAATATCACAGCTAACGGTATAGCGATAGATTGATACACAACAAACGATATAGATTCACACTATAAGCGATAGAGGTTGCGAGATACACATGATAAGCGATTACGATTAGCCGAGTTTTGTTTCGAATAAGCTTTACGTTACGTTGCGACGCATCACAGTTATCGAGGAGGGTAGAATAGGTCCTCACTCAAACAACATCGTGAGCGTTACTGTACTCGATGAGATTGATCGCGACAGACTTACGACCAGTCTTGCGTCGATACAATGGCCCTGCGAGGTAGACTCTCGGAGTCCATCGATGAGGCGATTGCGTTGCGTTTGCAGACTTGCGTTAAGTCTCGCGATGATGCAATTTAGTTGTTACGCCTTGCGATTGAGTGTAGTGTGTTGAAAATAATCACAATAGTATAATAGGTCTAATAACGTTCAACTCCACGTGGCACTTTCTTCACGGATGTGACAACCCGAACTTTCAAGGTCGGTAACGTTCCATTTCTTGATCTTTACTTGTTATTTTTCTCTGACATGTTAAAACGTCCTATTCGTATAACCTTGTTAGATTGATTGGTACTATAACATTTACTAATGTTTTGACACATTTGGGCCGCACCTCAACTGGGCCGCATCGCCACACCCGAGCCCAATACATCATTTGTTTTGATTTAATCTTGGCAGCTCACCTATTTTAGCTTAATCTTGGCCCAATACACTATGCAGTGTGTGTAAATATTATTTTCGGCCCACTTGGTTTTGATGATTAGGTGATAGGATTTGACCGACCCACTTCAAATGTTTTGGTATTATATTAGGTATACGTGACTTTCTTTTATTTTACAACTCATATTATCAACAAACAAACCCTACCCTATCTCTCTCAAGATCTCGCACGACTGAAGAAACCCCCCCTCTCCTTCGAATATCATTCTGCTTGATCAGTTGTGGTTAGTGAATTACCCTCCTTGTATTCATAATTTTCGGTTGTTTTTAGATTGTTCGAGTATGTGTTAACTAGGGTAGGTGTAATCTATGAAGTTTAAATACATAACATGACATTAAGAGTTGGATAAATTCTTGTTATGAATTGTTATTAGTTTGAATAAGTAACGTGTAAAGTTTCCATGAGTTAGTTTAGTTGATGCATGAGTATGAGTTAATGGCATGATCATGTTGATGATTGCTTGATATGTAATGATTGAAGTTGTGTAACGTGATTCAGATTATGATAAGTGATAACATGAATTTCTTGTTGGTAATGACTATGATAAGAATGAGTTATATTCTGCTATTTCGATGGGTTATTAACCTATTGAATGAGCTTTGTTTAATGGGCTGATATATGTTATTTGGGCTATACACAAGTTACCGAACACACACCTGGGTTAA
Organism: Helianthus tuberosus; assembly: GCA_030545235.1. NCBI lineage: Eukaryota > Viridiplantae > Streptophyta > Magnoliopsida > Asterales > Asteraceae > Helianthus > Helianthus tuberosus. The sequence goes on along the minus strand of CM060400.1, from coordinate 106,964,549 downwards.
AGTACATAGTTCTTTATTGACTTTGTTTTGGACTTAATAATAGGCTTGGACTTATTGTACTGTGGGCTACGAATCATAATAGGGCCACACTTAGTCTGAGTAATATTGAATTGATTGTTGCAACCATGTGCTGAAATGGATCTTAGACAACTGGGCCGAGTAATTAGTAGTAATCACCATAAAAAAAAGAGTTAGTTGGGGCTGTTAATTGGTGTAATGGACTGGCACATTCTTGTAACTTGGGCCGGTCCATTGTAAGTGTATTGTTTACTAATGCAATACGTGCTTAGGGCTCTATAATAGTCATATAGAATGGAACGACTGTTTAAGTAATGTTGGTATATTTATGTATGTGTATCATCTGGTGGTGCACCGTATGTATAGTACAAATGGGAGGTGTGTGGTTATGTAATATGTGATGTGTGAATTATGACATGAAAGTGTATCGTAAATATACTATCACCCTGATGCTTGTGTGACGTACGTGAAATACACGGGTGCAATTTGTGTGATATAAGAAATTTGTGACCAAAGCCTGTGTGACACTGATTGTTATCGGTAACTCTTTTAGGACGTGTTTGGTCAACGGTATAACAAGTAAATTAATCTTACCGAGCAAAACTAAGGTGAGTTCACTGCTTTTCTCAAGCATGCATCCCGGGGAGGGATATCGGGTAACGTTCCGGGGAGGAACGCGTGTTATTGGGATGTTTGTTATTGTACTCAGTATCTATCTCGTAAGACCCCTTACATCTACCGACAGTTGCCGAGGGGGTAACGAGGTTATTAGTTGATAGCGCTATTAGGTTTGGCACCCTCACACCGTACCGGGGAGGACGGTCGTGAACTAATTTCCTTAAAGCATGACCAATGTTTTGATAGAGACATTGGGGTTGGGCAATCACATATCTTGTAGCTATTCGGTAATCGAGTAATAACAACATCAAAACAACGAAACATCAAATCAACAAATCATCTTATTAAACTGTTTTACACATGTGACTGGTAACTAACTCGGTAACAAAACTTTGAACTCACCAGTGTAGTCTGACACACTTGTTTACATGCTTGTAGGTCGTTAGCTGAGGTATATTGAGACTTGCTATCTGGAGCGGTTGGAGTGGACATGGTCGTACAGGACGCGCTTATCTTTATGATTTATGTTACATTACTTCGAATTTCAAACTATTTACTTTATTGCTTCCGCTGATTACTTGGTTTCATTTAAACTTACAAACAGTATTTTCTTTACAAACAAGTACTTTATTATTCTATCGAATGTGTTTGATATGATTAGTGGCTCATTGTTGAATCGTCGCACTCCTAGTAGGGACATACCCTAGGTGGGAAATTGGGGGTGTGACAACGGAACTTTGGTAGTATGGTAAAGCACACCTTGCTCGACCCCTACTACTTAGATCCCGTGGTTTGGTGTCATACCTCGTCGTAACGCTTATGGCACCTTAGAATTTACTACGATCTCCGTGCACTGACCCGAATAATCCCGTGTGCACCCGTGATTAGTCGTTCCTTGCACGTTTATCGTACCTCGTTCTAAGAGTGTAGTGAGGGTAAAATACACCATTTCGTGATATATAGATATAGTATGTGTGTGAATCTAGTCTAAGTGCGATGATTAGAGAGTGGAAGGGAAAACGAATACGAGGGTTTATGTTACGCATAGTGGCAACATCGAGTAATAGAGTAAGTTCAAGACTTAGAAATTAACGTCGAAAATCGTATTATTACAACTTTATCCTACGCCTGCTAGATGCTTGATGCTGAAGACTTTTGCTGGAGCTGTTGTTGTTGTACTCAAGTTCGCGGTTCGAGGCGGCAGTTGCGGGTGAAGTGACCGTAACGGTTGCAGTTATTGCAATAGCGACAGTCGGCCCCAACTGGATGATGGTAGGTGCATGAGTAACACTGGGGATGAGCTCCAGTGTAAGCTCGTTTTGGAAATACCGGAACTGTTCGAAGAGGTTTTGGTTGCAGCAGTTCGGTTGTTGATGAGCTCGGGCTTGAAGTCTTTCGCTTGCGGCTGGGCTTGTCGGTGTCTTGCGATGAGGTGTCGTCGTTGGAGGATTCGTCGGAGGACTCACTTGCAGAATCTTTGGCCGATTTGTCGGAAGATCCGTCGGCAGATTTGTCAGAAGAATTGGCAGCAGATTCGTCCGAAGAATCATTAGCAGATTCGTTAGGAGAATCGCCAGCAGATTTGTCAGAAGATTCGTCAGAAGACTCGTTGATAGGGTCGTCCGAAGAGTTTACGACGATCGCTTGATAAGTTTGCTTGACATGATTCTTTGAAAAGAACCCTTCTATGAGTCGTATGTTGTTGATTTCTACGGCTAAGCGGTAGGTTTCTTCGATGGTAGCAGGTCTTGCAGCTTCAACAAAATCACCCACACACTCAGGCAAGCCGCGAATGTTCTTCGAAATGGCTTTTTCTGAAGTGTTGACTTGACTTGGGCAAATTATGCTAAGCTGTTTGAACCTTGCGGTGTAGCCAGCGTTGTCACTTTCGACTTGCTTGATTTTCCAGAATTCTTCTTCCAGCTTCTGAATTTCGTGAGGAGGGCAGTACTCTTTCTTCATGAGTTCCTTCAGTTCATCCCAAGAGAGAGCGTAAGCTGCGGAGATCCCACGTTTGTTACGTTCGGCGGTCCACCAGTCGAGTGCTCGTGATTGAAATATTCCGGTAGCGCAGGTAGTGCGGAAACTATCAGGACAGCCACTTTGACGAAGGGTAACTTCGATAGAATCGAACCACTGGAGTAGTTGAGAAACACCTCCTTCGCCCGTGAAGACCATCGGATCACAGGCTTTGAAGTGTTTATAGAGAAATGTAGACTACGGCTCTTCTGTCTCAACGTCTTCCGAAGTTCGAGGGTTGATAAGAGAGTGCACTCGTGCGGCAGTTTGAGGAATGACTTTGACCACTTCCCTGGTCACAAGTGAAGCAATCCTCTTTTCGCCCCTTCGTTTGGCTCGTCTCTTTGCTAACATTCTCGAAGTAGAGTTGTTGGAAGGCATCTAGACAGAAAGAGACTTGGAGTGAGATTCGATCATAATGATTTTTGAGTTTTGCGATGCGATTGAGCGCGTTTAAAACTTGATGCGGTAGTATAGTAGTAATACGAATCACATAGGAGCCACATAGGAGGCACGAAGTTCCTAAGTTCTCACACAATGACTTGTTGTTTATACGCATATATATAGGTATTTATATAATTGTAATTTGTATTTGTACACATACGGGCCGATTTAGAATAAGCGAGGACGCGTTGAGGTGAGAAAGCGATAGCGAAGACGATAGATTATGCATTAGTTTTGTTGCGAACATTCGGGTTTCGTTTTAGATTGCGATGGCTGTGCGAGTTGTATGTTTATAAATCAGGGAGTGAAAATCGTTAAATCAAGAAATCGATAAAGCGTAAAGTTCCAATACGTAGATAAGTTTCCAACCAGTTGTAAGATTGGTGGGTCGTATGATAGAGTGCCTTGGGTGTTTAGGCGTCGACTACCCAAGGTATCCCAACTGTAACCGACAAGTTCGTGCACACACGTTGACCGAGAAAACTTCATGCTTCCACTGGGATGCAGCTCATGGTATTCGTCTTCCTAGTCATCGCGTGGCTCGAGTTATCGTGTTAGTCGGGTCCTTGGTGAGAGCTTTTGTAAACCAGTTTAGAGAGTGGAACGGCTTATTAAGGTACGGGTTTCACCCCTGTCTTAACAGCTTCGTTCCTAATTGTGGTTATGCTCTTCGAATAAATTCGTGAGTTCCACTAGATTTCGAATTGGAGATTTTCGTCGAGATGTGGATGTCACTCCTAACTCGATGAAAGATTCTTGTGATAGAAAAATGCGCTGAGTGAGCGATCTCGTTGAGAGTTCTTGGTTTTCACACCTGACTACGACTGGATCACTCGGTTTTGTTATGCGAGTATTTTCGAAAACACGTGTATTGTGTCAGCCTTAGGAAAGGCTTAGTAGTATTCCGGCCTTAGGAAAGGCTCCTTCGTGTGAAGCTGTAGTGCGCGTGTTCACACAAAGTTGTATCTTTTAGCAATTTAAATCGAGAGTATCAAGTAAGCCCAATGCAAACCCTAATGGGTTCGCACGAGTCGGCCTGTTGGTACTTAGACTATAGACTAGGTTGATTTCTAAGACGTCGACCCGGACTAGGACGAGTCACCAAAATTTACCTAATTCCCTATAGTTATGGCCCTGATACCAATCTGTCACATCCCAACCGATGGCGGAATCATCGGGGCGCGGCACTAGGCGAATCAGATTGCTCAAGAGAATCCATAATAACTATGTTGCGATAATATTTAATACATTCGTTATCCCAAACTAACAAATAATACAATCACATAAGTTATTACAGATTTCTTGTCCTCTCGAACAATACAAATCCGACAACCTAGATTTTAGTTGAGTTTCTAGACTTCCTAGCTTGTTTTGATATAGCCTGCGATCTAACATGCAACATACGTTAAAATATTTGTCAATACAAAAGTATTGGCGAGTATACAGGTTTGATATGTATAGCGTAATAGATAAAAAGTGTAGCGAATTTCCACATGCATAAACGTAACGCACGACATATATACTCACAAAGCTGATACTACCAACTAAGTCATCGATGCTCGAATATGCGATGGCAAACTAGACCCCGTCGGACGCAATAGTACTATACTAGTCATGGTGGGACGTCGCGAGTATAAGCCCTAGCACATATGCAACTAGCATCATGTATATCTATGCATAACAGTTATTCGCAAGTGATAATTCGATTGATTGAATAATTCGTTTGATAAGTTTGATTTGCTAGAAACGTATGTTACACCCAAAATACGATTAAAAAGGGGTCAAGTATACTCACAGTGCGTATTTGGTTTGGCGGGATTATGTCCGAGAATACCCTGGTTATAGACTGATCACCTGAGTGTTTGGTGGCGCGTTAAATAATAGCGGAATACGCGAAAGCGAATGGAAATTAGATTGAGGGTTGGTCCGTTCGGATGGGCTGTCCGATCGGATGGGTTGTCCGATCGACTGGGCTTGCCGATCGGTTAGCCTGTCCGATCGACTGGGCTGTCCGATCGGTTGGCCTGTCCGATCGACTAACCTGTCCGATCGATTGGCCTGTCCGATCGACTGGGCTGTCCGATCGGCTGGCCTGTCCAGCTGTTTTCGACAACGATTTGAAGATTTTTCGATGGTTTTGATCGCGACGGTGTTCCTTCATGCTCAACAACTGAAATTCCATCAAGTCCGACCCGTTCTAACGGCTGGGAACCACCCCGTTCCATCAGATTTGGCCGTTCTTGATGGCTTTCCCTTGTTTAACCCGAAATCACACACACTTTGGCTAGTTAACTTAGATTTTGGTGAGATTTATTATAAAACAGGTGAAATTACTTAGATCCGAGCTGTTTTTGGTAAGAATGAGGTCACACCTTGAAGTTCCTGTGAACTTAGGATGACATCATCTTCAAGACACCTCAAATTCTTAGGAATCCCACAACTTCTTGATTAGAAAACATAGATTTAGACTTGATTTATGTAAAAACGTATGGAAATCACTAAGATCTGAGTCGTTCTTGCATGGGATGACATCACCCTTGAATTTCATAAGAACTTCATGGTGACATCACCCTAGAATGCCCAAAATCTAGAGATTTCACGGTTAAAAGTGGAGATTTAACAGGTAGAAAGATGTAGAATTGGTTATAGATCAAGGAAGTACGAGATTTGAGTTGAAAACTTACAGGAATCGCGAGAAATCGAGAGAAAAGTGGGTTGGAACGTCTGGTCGCACGAGAGCAGTCACATCAAGTGTTCTTGATGTGACTGAGGGGTATTTATAGGCAAAGGAGGGGAAAGGAGGTGAAAAGGTATATTGGATCGGATGGCCCGTTCGATCGGTCGGCTCGTCCGATCGGTTGGCATGTTCGTTCGATCGATCGGCTGACATGTCTGTCCGATCGGTTGGCATGTCTGTCCGATCGGTTGGACATGTCTTGTCCCAGCATTTGGATCTTGTGCGTTGCGCGTTGCGATGATTTGAGCACACATTTTCATTCATATTTATTTATTATTTATTTAATTAT